>JARUHE010252937.1:0-13033 GCA_031471125.1 Archaeomysis grebnitzkii | reverse complement strand
TGGTGTTCCCAGACGGTCACCCATCCAAGTACTAACCAGACCCAACGTTGCTTAACTTCGCTGATCATACGGGAAGTAAAACGAGATAAATTGAGATATTTGGATCAAAGTTTACATTTACATCCAATAATTTAATAAACTATTATTTATAAATCTCCTTTGTTTGCCATCAAATATTTGATATTTTATTATAAAAATCGGAAACTTAAATTTTCACTTAACATGAAAATGGATATTTTATGAATCATTGGTTAAAGGAATTTTTGTGCAATCAAAATAATTTATTCAGTTCATAAAAACATACTGCATAATAGAAAGTAAAGTAAGACTTAAAATAATGCGGACTTCCAATGCCTTTGTAATTATGTTAGGTGTGCAAAAACATGTTTTTACAATGTTGAAAATAATTTCAATAGGCACCTATACAAAAAAATCAATCTTCAGACAATATAATGTAATCCCTATTCTAAGCAAAAAAACGTTTAATCCTAGTTTCATCCTTAGAAAAAATGAGAATATAGTTTTTGTACATACACATAAAATAGTTCAATTGAAGAAGTAAAAACAATTTAAAACTAAATGTAACCAAACTTATTTCTTTGCAGAGTTGTAAATTTAAGCTATGACTTATTAGTGAACTCCAGTCAGTTTCTTTTTAATGTTCAACATTGAAAAATATGATAAAAATTACCCATTTCTTGCATCTGTTAAATGAATCAAATTCAAAACAAACTTTTCTAATGTGTTGAATAAGACTGATTAATTTAGGAAATAAATTATCTCGTTGAAAGATATTTAATTAGAGGCAATGAATGAGTAGACCAGTTTGACATCAGAAATACTGCAATCAACATTTCGAAATCCAATAAGATATATTGAGCATCTATATTAATAACTTGAAATCAATATTTTTTTTAGATTTTAAATATACTTAAAAATGGCAACTATTTGAAGTGCATAGCAAAGAAAACCTTCAAATACTAAGTTAAGTAAACTTCAAACAAATTATTAACGAATGAAAAAAAAAATTCCTTTAATAATAAATTTTATAGTAAAGAAAATTAATGTTATATGGAGTAGATATATCCCAGCAAGAGATTGTAATAAGCAGAAAAAATATTTAAAGTTGGTATGTACAATTTTCTCATTCAACATTTAGAAGAACTGTCATCCAGATCAAAATAAACATAACAATGTAAACAAATAGAAATGACCAGAAAAAGAGCAGAAACAAAAATATAAATGAAAATGTTTAGGTACTGTGTTCAAATCAATTTTTGCATTTTCAACTATGTCATTGGTTTCCGCTTTTGAATGAGCATTCTATGTTTTGTTTTTATGATTCTTATGTAAATGTATACACATGTTTACTTTAACGGATTGTTTTAATCCGGACAAGGACAGTTTTCTCAAACAAGTAATAAATAAGAATGTGTACATACCACTTTAACTACATTTTTCATATGACTATCATAGCTTGGAATTCATTTAACAAAAAAGTAATATCAAAAATATGACTACACATGCAGACACAAAAAATTAACATTAAAATGCAATAGCAAATGTTAGAATATATTGTCCTTACATTAATATAATTATTAACAACTTAATTGTAATATAACAACTATGTACAATTGTGTAAAATAAATTACGACCTATGACCAATACCACTTGGTGGAGTGTTCCAAATAGCAGAGGATGTTCTTTTGGTAAAGCGGGGTCTTGGAATCTTGAATATTTTCATTAAATCAGGGCAAACTAGGAGTACAGATGGTGGAAATACTAAATCGATATTTGGTGGATAAAACTCCTGGTGACGAAGTGCACTTTCTTTTTGGTGTTTTTGTGCCCACGCTGGAATCGATTTCTTAGGTTCATCTTCATGATCTGTCGACCAATCACTTGCTATATCGTCGATATCATAATTATTATCATCACTGTTGCTTTTGGATGCAGCTTTATGTGGAGTCATTTCATAGCTATTGACATTTCTTGTTTGATTGCTGCCAGAAGCAACTTCAAAAGTACTATTAATATCAAATGTCGCATTTACTAGTTTCTCATTGGATTGTTCCTTTCGTTCATACTCTTTATTTTGAACATGTTCCAACTCTTTCTTTTCTCTGGCAATTCTTTCTCTTTCAACCTGGAGTTTTAACAGTTCCTTTTGGGACTTTTCGAGCAATCTTCTTTTCTCTTCTTTCAAAATCATTTCCTTTTGTTTTCTCACTTCCTCAACTTTTTTTAAGGCTTGTATTTCTAATTGTCGCTTTTCCTCTTCGGCTTTTATTTTTGCTCTCATTTCTTCTTCCATTTTCCTTTTCATTGCAATCTGTTGCTTTTTACGACCCTGTTCTTCTTTCAGCTTTTCCTCTCGTAACTTGCGCTCACGCTCTTGGCTTTCAAAAGCTTCTCGCTCTTTGCGCGATTGGGCTTCTCTGGCCTGCTGAACCTTGCGCATTCTCTCCTCATTGCGCCTTTTTTGATCCTCCGCCTTCAGTTTCAGCAATTCTCCCTTTTTCTTCACAATGTCTTCATTTTTCTCCTGTTTTCTTTTCAGCTCTTCCATTTTTCTTTCTTCTAATTTTTCTTTCGATGGTTTTGATGCCTGCACTTTCATAAAGGATGTAGCATTACCTGTAGTATGCAAGTTTTTATGTGAAGAATGAAGCATTGAACTCCCAACCAACACATTTTTTGATCCTTTTCCATCTGAAGTAACTACATTGTGCAACTGAAAAAGACAAACTCTTAATAATTGAATGAATACAAAAAGACATTGTTCTTTCATTAAGATTTTATGCATTTATTTTTAAAGTTGCTGAGAAAAATAAATTGTTATTGTTTTAAAAGTTTACCGTTGCAATATTTTAAAAAAACTCAAAAGTTACTAAAAAAAACAATGAAAAAGAAATTTTTAAGTATGAAGACAGTTTAGGTTACATTTAGTTTCCTTCATTGATTTTTGTAAAATTTCAAGTTCAAGCAATATTTTCTTGCACTGTTCTACTTATTTTTCATCAAGGTTACATCGTTATTATTATTCTTATAATTTATACAATGTAAATAATATCTACCAAACTAGCACAAATACTTGCAAGAAAGAAAATGCAAATATTATGCCAGCAAAAAAACTAGAAATAGATGATCGGCAATCTTGTGAGAAAACCAAATATTCTAATTTGATAAATATCTATTGTAATAAAAATATTCTTGGTAATATTGCCTGGATAGTCAGAACTAACAACTTTTGTCCAACAAAATTTATTTTTTACTTCTTCAACCCATTTTTGCTGCACTAGATCAAGAACTCAAAGATGTTGTATTAAATCATATTTTGAACTAGCTATCCTTACACCACCATGCGGTTTAAATGTCGAGCGACTATTTATTTTTCTAATATACAATATAATTGTAATTTTTTTTTATTTAAATTTATTAATATAAATAACAATAACAAAAACTAATTATGCCTAAACTGCCATGCAGTTTAAATGTCTAGCAAATATTTATTTTTCTAATGTACAATACAATTGCAAAATTATAAAATAGAAATAACAATAACAAACTAGCCATAGATGACATACAATCTCACGTGGCTATAATTCAATAAATATTTATTTTATGAAAAATATTATTCCTGATAACATTGGTTAGATTGTCATAATAAACAACTTTTTTTCAAAAAAACTATTTGTAACTCTTCAAATAAAAAACTTTGAACTTTAGCTCAAACTTTTTTAGAGTTAAAAATGAGGATAACTTCGTAAATATTAATTTTTGAAAAAAAATACTTCTGATCGTATTGGTTTGATGGTCATTATAAACAACTTTTCTTCAATAAAATTTTCTGTAACTCTTCAAATAAATTTAAAACTTTAATTTTTAGGTGAAAATTATGCTTTTTCCACAAATTCTGTTTTTTGGCTCTAACTCCATAAATATAATTTAAAAAAAATTAATTCTGACAATATTTGTTAAATAGTCCTAATAAACAACTTTTGTTCAACAAAATTATTTGTAGCTCTTCAAATATAAAACTTTAAACTTTAGCTCGAATTTTTTCAGAGTCCAAAAACTCTGTTTTTACTATAACTTTTTTAAAGTGGGGTTTTCAAAAAAAAATACTCCTGGCAATTTTGATTGGATGGTCATAATAAACAACTTTTCTTCAAAAAATTTTTTTTGTAACTCTTCAAACAAAAAACTTTGAACTTTTGCTCAAATTTTCAGAGTTAAGAACTAAGGGTTTTTTGGTTATAACTCCGTAAATGTTAATTTTTGAAAAAAAATAATTATAACAATATTGACTGGAAAGTTAAGACAAACAACTTTTGTTTATGGAGATTCTGTGTAACTCTTATAATAAAGTTGTTTAACACTAATTCATTTTCATGTGCAGATGACGACAACGGGAAAATAAAACCTATATAGAGCTTTTTCCTAATGGAATGCTCGATAAAATAAAATTTAAAATTCTTATTACATTGCATTTATACATGCATATTTATTGTTAAAGTCTGAAAAACTTTAACCTTTTGTTGAATCTGAAATTATCTAAAAAGGATTCTATTGCATTATATTATAAGCATATTGATTGTTCAATTCTGAAAATGTAATGCAAAAATATTAAAAACAAACGAGTTATTAAGAAAAGAAAAACTTGAACCATTTGTTGAATGCAAAGTATTTTAGAAGTTACTTCTTCTTTAACCTTAAATAACAAAAAATCTGAAATTATCTTAAATTACCTAAAAGGAACTCTATTGCATTCTATTGAATGTTTTGTGTTGAAATTTTGATGCAAAAATAAAAGCTTGAACCTTTTGTTGAACATGCAGACGATAACGACAGAAAAGTAACATCTTATGTTTTAACTTCGTTTCACTCGCTCAACAAAAATAACACTTTTGGTATTAAAAATTCAAACTCTTAAACTTATATTTTATCTGCTGAATCCACAAGAAAAACATAATTCCCCAGTACTCAAACATGAAAATTATTCAGATAGCATTTTTTAGAAATTTGTATAAAACAATTAGGTTCAATATAAATTACTCTAGAACAAACAAAAGGTTTAATTTTAAAGGAAACTTTTTACCCCCTTTGAACTGATTAAAAGAGCAATTATAATCGAAATACTGAAGATGCATTTATTGTTTAGCACTTTGTGATATACTTGAATCAAAAAGACAAATTACGATTAAGTAAGATATATGTCATAGGGTAATTTCCAAAGCCCATGCTTGTTTTTCACAACAGACTTGTGCTAATCTGGAGAAAATCATTACCTGTAATGAAAATTCATGTTTTGTATTTGAACTCACCCTGCTCAAGGTGTTGTTGTGAGAACTACTCGAAGTAAAATGTCCGGGCTTTAAAACGGAGAATTGCTTTGGCGTTACGTTTTTCCCACTTGACAATAAGAACTTGTGATTGGTGCTCTGGAAATAAACGAAAGTAATTACCATATGCACTGCAATGCCAGATAAAAACATTTAAGCTGTGATTGCACGGTTTATATCAATATATAGGCAAAAAGTTAGAAACTACATTATGAGTATCGACTATAAACAAAAAATTATTTCCTAACTTCATTGTTAAATTAATATAAAATATAAATACTTGCAAATCAAAGTTATCGTTGTTAAAATATTTATATCATTTACGTAGGGCGGATGTCCAACAATGTGTCTCTAAGCAGCCTTACCCAGACACATCCATCCATCTGCACAGTTTGCCTCTATTTTCCTCCTGGGCATACACACCTCTACATCCTGCAATCTTGCAGCCAAACAAATCTACTCCTTTCGCATGACTAACCCATGGCAATCATCTCTACTCCAGCCGACACCTTCTTGCCACCACCACATTTGTTATCCTATCCTGCCATTCTATCTTTTTAAGTAGTAATCCACGAACTGAATGGTTCAAATGTCTTGCACCCATTCATTCAGTAACTTAAAAAATCAAAATGGTGTTACAAAGTGAGAAAACGTCCTTTAATCAAAAAATTACCTTAGAGGCTATTTGTGTATGCTTTATTTTACCAATCCATTGATGCATAAGAAAAAGAAATTATCAAAAAAAGTGCAAATCAGAAATGTCAATCAAAAATCACCTTAGAAACTATTTATGTATACTTAATTTCCAATTCATTGATACATAAATCAAACCAAAATAAGAAAAAAAATTGTTTAAAAAAGTTGAGGAAAAATACAGACATAAATTAATGAAATCAAATAAAAATACCTATATAAGCATTCAAGTAATTGTCTAACGCTAACAAGGACATGGATAACGACATTGGAATTTCTATGCCTATGTAGAGCTTTGCTATGCACACTCGACAAAAACTAAATGTCGAGTTACTTACTTTACTATTTGTTAGAGGTGTATTGGAGTTCCAAGTTGGATGTAATCTATTTGATTTATCTGGTGTAAAAGACTGGAAAAAAGTTTATGTTGAACTAAATTTAATTAAGTTGATAGAAGCCTTAAAAATAAAAAAAATAAATCTTCATCTATCATTGGTATGGTAGAATCTAAATACATGCTAGCCATACATTGTAGGTCAAACCACTTGTATTAACGAAAGTTGTAATTCTCAAATAAAGCAATGTTAAATACCAATGGGTTTAATATAACTAATGGATTTATAAACCTTAAAAATTAAAAAAAAATCTTCATCAATCATTGTTATGGTAGAATCTAAATACATGCTAAAACTAGCCATACATAGTAGGTCAAACCACTTCTATTAATTAAAGTTGTAATTCTCAAATAAAGCAATGTTAAAATACTAATGGGTTTAAGATGACAATGCAAACATAAAATTAAAACCTAATTTGCACTTTTGCCTAATGGCATACTTGTTGAAACAGATGTGCAAATTAAGGTTTCTAGATTACATATATCTTTTTAGATTCAAAATACATATACACAATTATTTGTGAGCAAACAATTTTTTGTTTCACTTTTGAAGTTAACTAGAAATCCACGAACCAAATGGTTCAAATGAGTAAATTTACCTTAAAGACTATTTATGTATACTTCATTTCCAGTCCTTTGATGCATAATGAAAACAAAATATGAAGAAAAAAATTTATCAAAAAAAATTCTTGTCCAAATCAGAAATGTCAATCAACAAAAATGGTGTTATAAAGTGAGTAAACAACATTTAATCAAAAAATCATCTTTGAGACTATTTATGTATACTTGATTTCCAATCCATTGATGCATAAATAAAACCAAAATAAGAAAAAATTTGTTAAAAAAGATTCTAAGCTAATTTGATGAAAAAATGTAGATGAAAAGTGATAAAATCAAATAAAAATACCTAATATATTCAAACCAGTATATTCAAGCCTATATGAAAAGAAATAATAATAGTATAAATGATACATAAGCATTCAAGTCAGTCTAATGCAGACGACATCAGAATTGGTATGCCTATGTCGAACTTTGCTATGCATTCTCAACAAAAAGGCACATCTAATCTACAACAAAGAACACAAATACTGGAAATCTTACTCTGCACAAAAAATATTTTGAAATAAACAAAATTGATCTCAATATTTCATAGGATACATTATTCAACATTAAAAAAGAATAGAACGTTTTGTTGACTTGTTATATCTAAGTTGGATAATGGACAAAAGTAACATCAAAAGTTTAAATCCCAAATTACTTACTTTGCCTGTGCTCAGACCCCAATATGGTTGCAGCCGATTAGATTTATCTGGTGTGCAAGCCTGAAAAAATAACTAATGATTAAGATAAGCAAGGAATTCAAAAATTTAAAGGCTTCAAACTTTTAAATCAGTATTGAGTGAATAGTGTATTAACTCATTTGTTATATAAATGATTATTGATTAGGTTATATTAGCCAAATTTTGTTCAAAGGTTTTTAGCAATCTAAATCAAAATGTTTCAATTTGTTATACAAGGTGGATAAATGAAATGTGGTAGGATAGAAGAGAAGCATGTCATACGAGGTTGAATGTGGGCTAAAGCTTTTAGGTGACTAAAAGTTGACGGGATTGTACCAATACATTTATGATGGACGGCATTTTAGGTCTTCTGCATCTTTCATTATTTACATTGTGTAGCCTTCTTAAATCGTTTACTTATGTAAACAACATTATATAAAGATAACATAACGAAACCAATTTTATAAATTACAGATTAAATGAGCAAGACTATAAGCCGTGACCTCAACCAACTTTTTTCTGCATTCGATTCACTTTTCCGAATTCAATTGCGTATTTTCTATGTGTTTTAAAAAATTTGTGCATTCAAAACGTATCACGTTTTCAAATCGTATCACATCGAGTTTTAAACACATGATTATTCCTTATAATTTTAGTACAAATCAACCTTTGAATCAAAAATTCAATCAAATTTTGAATATACCTCAACAAGTGAATCCATTTCTGTAAATAAGCAATCTGCCATTTTGGTTTTACATTTTCAAATTTCTCAAGATTAAAAATAGCCAGTGTATATTTATAACGAAGGATTTATTTTTTTAAATTAAAACAAAAACATTGGTTCACCAGAAGGCTAAATAAAAGGAAAACAATGTCACCTTCTTACAGACATTTACAAAGAGTGTCAAAAAAAAGTTTTTTCTCCAAGAAATAATAATAAAAACCAAATTTTGAAAATTTCAGATAAAAGTTTATCTTATTCTTGAATTCCGTTTTTGGTAACATATAGAAATAATAATATTTATAATTGTTTCAAAAATTTGTATCTTGGGATAACAACCCTATTTTTTGATTTATAAACTTAATTCTTTGTAAATATTTCAAATAAAGAATCTTTGATGCGAAAATGTTAAACTTACGAGCACACACACGTCACCAGTGTTTTATAGTACACTGTGGCCTCACTTATCACAAACTCAAATGTCGATCTTTGATCAAATTCAAAAGGAATTCCTATTTATGTAAAATGTTATAACTATCATAATAGTAGTTTTTTTTAAATTATAGAAATGGAATTATTTCATTCTATTATAACTTTTTGCAAAGTCATTTAAAAAAAATATCTATTAAATAATTTCCTATGTTGTTATTTCCCATCAAGGCTGGGTAAATTTTAATGTCTCCTGGCATTTTTTAATTAAATTTGCCATTGTTCTTTAAAACATTAGCCTATTTGGGATTTAAAAAATATTTTTGATAAATATAGTTTAATTATTCAAGATAACATTTTTTTATAAATACATTAACAAATATATTTGTTATCAAAATATATGTAGCCTAAAAAGATATCATGATCGATCTGTGCTGTAAGGTGACAAAGCCTAGCCTAAATTTTTCACTGATTCAATGTTAAAGAAAAATATATATGTTATACGTTTTGAAAGCGGAAATGTGAATCGAATACGGAAAAAAGTAGGTCGAGATCACGGCTTATAACTGGCATTCCACAGATGGCCGCCTAAACTACATTGGCTATTATCTATTCAGATGTGCAGAAATCAGAAATATATTGCTACTTGTATAGCATGGTAACAATCAGGGATAAAGTGATTCTGAAATAGTAACTTTATGGTTTACTATTTGTTTTTTTCATTTACGAACTATAAATAAAAATAAGTTTCAAGATAGTATCTAAAAAGTATTGTAAATTTTAAAATATGCATTAATCGGATATAACAATAAGAAAGGTTAAAAACTGTACTTTTCAAATATAATTTATTCTCTCAAACTGTCACACAGTTTTTCTACTGAAGAAAAACTGTTTGACTGTTTGAAACGTATAGAGAATAAACTATATTTGAAAAGTGGGATTTTTAACCTTGATCAAAAAAGTAAATATTTCTTACCTTATTGCTCTTGATATTACTGAAAAATAGAAAGTCAAAATTAATTTATGTGATTTAATGAGAAAATACTTGGTTAATAAAATTAAAAACAATAATCAAAATTGATGTTATAGGGCACACTGCAAAAAATCATAACTTCAAAACATTCAATGACTTACGTATTGAACTTCGTTGGTGATTGTTTGTTCTTCTTGGCAGCTTCTTTTCCTTCAACCTTACGAGCTTTGGATCTTGTGCACCTTGTAGAGGACTCTGTCTCGGCATTCGAAACAACAGTTTTTTCTTGAGAATCATTTGGAATTGTCGGTTTGTTTTGAGTCAATGCTTTGGGAAGTTCAAAGATAGCTTCTTGTGCTTTCTTTTGCTTACTTCTTGTTGATCTCTTTGGTTCTTCCGCATTAACAGAAATAATTTTGGATTCATCTACAGTTATTTGTTTATTTGTTTTGCACAAAGCTTTTGGAATGTCTGCTGTAAAATCTTTTTGTGGAACTTTTTGCTTGCTTCTTGTTGACCTTACAGGTCTTTTGAGATCTTCAGGCTCAGTTGTAACTTCAGATTCTGCATCACTTGTTAATTTCTTTTGCTTGGTTCGTGTAGGTCTTTTTGATTGAGGTGGTCTATTTTCTACTTCAGAATCAGAGTCTATCAAAATAGGTCTAGTTTTGGTTCTGGTTGTTCTTGGTTTAGGTTTTGGTGAATACTTTCCTTCGTCAGTGTCAATGTCAGTATCAATCTTGTGAATATTTTTTGTTCTGGTCATTCTATGTGGAGGTATTGGCGAAGATTTATTTTCATCATCGTCACTATCTGTATGAACATGACCAGTAATAGTTTTTGTCCGTGTAGTTCTCGACTGAGGTTTAGGCGAAGCATTTGTCTCACGTTCATCTGTATTGTCATCTCTAGTAATAGTTTTTGTCCGTGTACTTCTCGACGGAGGTTTAGGTGAAACATTTGTCTCACGTTCATCTGTATTGTCATGTCTGGTAATAGTTTTTGTTCTTGTACTTCTCGACTGAGGTTTAGGTGAAGCATTTGTCTCACTTTCATCCGTATCATCAGGTTTAGTAAGTGTTTTTGTTCTTGTACTTCTTGGTTCACGTTTAGGTGAAGCATGTGTCTCACTTTCATCCGTATCATCAGGTTTAGTAACGGTTTTTGTTCTTGTACTTCTTGGTTGAGGTTTAGGCGAGACATTTCCCTCATTTTCAATAATATCAAGTTTGGTAATAGTTTTTGTTCTTGTACTTCTAGACTGAAGTTCAACCGAGGAATTCTTTTGAATAGCCTCAGTTCCCTGTTGTTTAATAATAGACTTTGTGCGCCTACTTCTAGCTTGATGATTAGGTGAAACATTGGTTTCACTTTCATCTGTATCATCAGATCTAGTATTAGTTCCTGTAATACCAGGTTGAGGTGATATTGTCGGCGGAGGCATTTGAATAGAAGAAACATTTTGATCTTCCACTGGTCTAGCAGATATTGTTTCTTCAGCAGGAACATTTGACTGTGTGGCAGCTGTTTTATTTTCCTTCCACTCTGCAACAACACTAGGTGGTGTCCTGGTAATAATCACAACAGGGGTCAATTTTAACTGATCTTCACTCTGTGGAAATCTATCAAAAAAATTTGAGAATAATTATTGAAGGGATGTGGCAAGTAATTTCCCATGTTCATTTACAAAATCTAAAATGATTCAAATTACATTTAGAAAATAAATATTGGCATTATTCCAGTTTAGCATCTGGTTTTGTGTTTGAAAAACTGGCAACTAAAAATTATCCTACACAATTTAAAAGGTAACCTAACCTGACCTACTTCAAAATTTACATTTAAACTAGTAATCCACGAACCGGACGATTCATTCATTAACTTTAAAAAAAAATTCTCTCTAAAAATGTCAAATCAAAAATGGTGTTACAAAGTGAGAAAACATCTTTTTTATCAAAAATTAACCTTAGTGACTATTTATGTGTACTTCATTTCTAATCCATTGATGCATAAATAAAAATATTTTCAGAGTCTAAAAATGTCAAATCAAAAATGGTGTTACAAAGTGAGAAAACATCATTAAACCAAAAAATCACTTTAGAGACCATCTATGTATACTTTTACTCAAAATAAATTGGAGTTAAAAAATGTTGGTTTTTAGTTATATCTATATATATTTCCATTAATTAAGGTTCTCTGTAACTCTTCAAACAAAGCTGTATAATGCTAATTTATTTCTGGATACAGACAATGTAGAAGGAAAACTAAAACCTATATAACGCTTTCAACATATGACAGATTCGATAAAACTACAAATCAAATAAAATCATTGCATTGCTTTATTGAAATAAAATTTTTGGTAACAATATATTTTTTAATTAAAATATTAGTAACTTTAACCATCATATTTATCTTAAACGATCATTGCTTTAAAATCAAAGAATGTTTATTCTAACTTTGAAAAACAAAAGTCAATAGAACTGTAGTTTTCCATAAATTCAAGTTTTATCAAGTTGTAACAACAATATCAAAACAGGTTCATACAGTAGCATTAACTTTTGTCTCTGCTAAAGTTGTAAGAACTCACCCTAGAAAGTCGGATGCTGTTTCAGGTTTCTTTTTCTTTGCTGAATTTATTTCAATTTCATCATCCGATAATTTCCTTCTACTACTGGATTGGCGTAAGCTGGTATTGGCTGAGTTTATATTAGGTGTGTCCGTGTAAAAAGTGATGTTCTTAGATGGTTTTTCACTTCCCTCTTCGTCCTATAAAAGTAATTGAATAGAAATCAAAATCAAGGCTATCCTTGCTATTTCACAGAAAACATAATAATAATAATAATAATTTACTTCTTTTATATAGCACTCAAAAATTAATACATTCTCTAGGGCACTTCACAGTGTGAACAATAAAACATGACACACACACAGTAAAAATTAAAAAGAAAAGGAGAACCAAAAAAAATTCTTTTAGAGATTAAAAACAAATTTCAAACGTAAACCATCTAATCATTAGCTCGCATTAGATAAGTTTTGAGTCTAATTTTAAAAATGCTGATTTAGGGTGACTGTTTAATGTTGTCTGGAAGGCTGTTGTAGATATATGGTTCAGACCACAGAAAACTTCTCTTTCCGAATGATTTATTTATTTTTGGAACAGTCAAAAAGTTTCTACTGGAGGATCTGAGGTTTCTGCTTGGA
>JARUHE010252716.1:0-13034 GCA_031471125.1 Archaeomysis grebnitzkii | reverse complement strand
CCGTCTGGGAACACCAGATGCTGTTGGCAACAGCGCTCTTTGCCATTGTAGCTAATGTGCTGTATAATATTCTAGAAGAAAAAAAAGCGAGTCTTCTTCTACCCTTAATAAATTAATGATTTCCAGATACCTTAGAAGGTGGCTTATCAACAGAGCAGAGATCAGTCATGGCTGGTGGCACGGTGCGTGGTTGGTTACCAGACGTAGCTGTTGTGCTGTGGAGAAGGGTTCTAGGCTTGCTTGGAGATCCAAATGAAGTTTCGTCCCCACTCATCCATGCACAAATATTTAAGCATTTGACCGACTTGATAGAAACGCTTATAAAGGTTCGCATTATTTCTAACTTTTATATTGAATAGTTTTCATCATTAAAGAAATTATTTATTTTATCCTTAAATGTTCATAGTTGAACCTTTTCTCTTTTTTTGGTTATAGTATCTTACCAGATTTTCATATTATTACACAACACCAGAGTTACTAAGGCAATTAATACTATTTACATAAATTAAATTTTAAAAATAGATAGGTTATATAAAATCATTGCTATGGGTTCAACAAGTCCATATAAAAACATAGTTATCTCAACAAATTCAAGTTTTACAGAAAATTTTATAGATAGATCATTTATAATATATATATTTCATTTATGCTCACTAAGTATTGCTGTAAAATAAAAAATAAAAAAAATGATTACTCTGCTTTTGTAAAAAACTAAAGTTCACGAATCTTTAACAGGTCCCCTTTAAGAATTTGTTGGAAATATATTACTGTTAATACTGGAAAGAAAACTAAAAACAGTCAGCAATATTTTATTTAATCAAATCTAGTTTATTTAAATAAATTAAAATGTGATTGCTTTGAAATAATAATTCCATATCAATCATTTCAGCTGAGAAACAACCAAGCCATTTCGCTCGACAACCTGAGCACACCAGAACCCCCAGAACTGATCCCCCCTTTGACACTGGTCATTCCTTGGTGTTTTAAGGTAAATAACTACAACAACAGCCAGAACTAATAAAGAATTGGATATATTATTGAAAACTCTAACATCTTTGTGATTTTTGACCCACATTATAATTGTTTTCTAACCCATATTATAATTGTGTGTTCTGACCCACATTATAATTGTGTTTTTAGCCATATATAGTAAATATTCTTAATTAGGGGTTCTAACTAAAATATTTGAAACACGAAATGCAAGTTTAATTGTTTTTATTTTAGTTGTTAGAAAAATTTCATTTCATTCACATTTGGTGTTGTGTGCAAATGTATATGAATTTAAACCTTGCCTTATAGCTATTGTTTATCAAATTGAAAAGACGTTCATAAAAATTTTGCCTCCTAATTCACGCATCAACTTTGTAAAAAACAAATAAATTTAGAGTATTAAATATAATCTTATGACTTTAAGCAGTGCACAATTGTTCCCAATGTTATTTTTGTCAGGCATTGCACCTGCCACCACAATTCAACAAGGGCAAGGTGCTCGCCTATCGCCTATTGTGCACTATCATGGTGAGGAAGAATGACGTGGCTCCCACGAAGGACCTGTTATCGCACTTCTACAAAGTTCTGCACCAAGGCCTTGTAGGCACAGACCAGGTTAGTGTTTATCAGATGGTGAATGCACTCTTCTAAAAAGTGAAGTGTCCTTTTCAACTAAAAAATTATATTAAATATAAGAGTTCAAATTACTCTATCACATTCATTCATTAATTAAACAGAATATTACATTTTATTAAGCTGTATCTGAAAGACACCTCTGATGGTTGTTGTTGGGACGGTGAATGATTTGTCTTCTTATTATTAAATTCATGGTTAACCAGAGTTTTTTATTTGAAGGTTTAGAGAAAACAAATGTAAGAACTGAAGATTAAGGTGGAATACCCAATGGGTATTTTTTAACAAAAATTTATTGTTCTTAAATAATAGACATTTTTATGACTGAACTCTGCCATCATTTCATTAAACTCATGGTTAAAAGATTTTTATTTGAAAGCTTAAAGAAAGCTTTATTTCAAGCAATTGAACGAACTGGATATTTAGTATGGAATGCTCTAGGGGTGTTTTTCTTTATATAGGTAATAAGACATTTTATGACTTTGTGGTCTTGATGAAATTTATATTCATTGTTCTTCTTTATGGAGTTATATGTGGAGTAATTAAATTTTGTATTATTACATATTTAACAGATTAATAATTTATTACATATAAGATATTCTCAAGAGAAACGTTAAACATTGCCAGTTCTTGAATCTAATCAAATTGACATTACCATACAAAATATTTTAGATATATATTATACAGGTATGAGGAACTTTTTTCAAACGGTTAACATTCTTAACAACTCTGGGATATTTCCCTATTTATGGTAAATTGATGGATAAGCAAAGACTTTTATTTGTAGGTGCAAGGGAAAGCTTAAAGAAAATTTGAAAACTTTTATTTAGAGCAAATTAGAGAATTACAAATTTCAAGTAGACTGTTAAACATTACTTATTTTCTTGAACATAATTTCTTATTATTGATCTTTTTTAATCAAACACTGACACTACACTGCTAAATGTAATTTGATTTCCTAGCAGTAATTTTACCATTCAATATGTATAACAACTTTGATATTATTTTAGATATAATTTGAATATACAGACACAGATTTTAATGCGTAGCATTTAGTCATACTTGTTTCAGTAGATATTCACTTACAAAAAAATTTGCAGGACAATATTGTTTAGAATTATATTTAAGCCATTCATGTTCAATAAAAAGATCTGTAAAGTAAAAAATGATTTTTTTTTCATAATTCTACTAAGATGTGCCTAACTGTGATTTGAAAACCTATTATTTCAATAAATATTCACTATACAAAAAAAATATTCTGGACAATATTACTCAGAATTATATATAAAAAAATATGTAAAATAAAAGTTAAAAAAATATTTTTTTATATAATTTTACTATGTTGTGCCTAACCGCAATGTAAAACCTATCATTTTGTTTTCAATAAATTTTCACTTTACAAAAAACATTCTGAACAATATTGTTCAAAATTATATATAAAGCCATTCAGTTCAAAAATAGATGTATAATATAAAAATTAAAAAAAAATGTTTTTGTCTAAAATGTGCTAAGTGGTGAAAAAATCCGCAGCTTCCACCGCCTCTGCAGCCTCGGCCCCAACAATCGACAGTAGTTTGTAGAGACTGTTTGGCACAGCCTAAAAACACTTCAGAAATGACCTTTAACTTGATAAAGTTTACAGAAAAAAAAATGGAAGAAATGATCAGTTTAACACGCATGTTAGTTCCAGAACAAAGAGTGGCTTTTGATATGATTATAAAGTATTGTAAAGACATTCAAAAATATGAAAATATGAAATGCGAGGTTTCTATTAAGGCACCCTTACTGGTAGTTCATGGTGGTGCCGGATCTGGGAAGTCAATGCTTATCAAATGTTTGACAGATTGGTGTGAATATTATTTGAGCAGATCAGGAGATCCTATTGACTGTCCCAAGGTGATAAAATGTGCATCTACTGGTGCTGCAGCAGCTTTAATTAAAGGTTCAACAATGCATTCTACATTTCGTATAGGTTTTGGTCATAAATTCCGCTCTTTGTCGAACAGATTCCGGAATAAGTTCAGAAAACTAAAGATAATTTTCATTGATGAATTCAGTATGATAAGTTCAGATTTACTCTATCAGTTTCATCATAGACTGCAAGAAATCAAACAGAATGAAAATGATTTTGGGGGGTTATCTGTAATCATGTTTGGAGATTTAATGCAGTTACGTCCAGTCCGAGGAAGATTCATTTATGAAGGTCCAAAAAATCTAAATTTATATAACTATTATTCATTAAACAATTTATGGGAAAAATTTAAATTCATTAATCTTATTTGTAATCATCGACAAGGAAATGCATTACAATATGCACATTTACTTAACAAAATTAGATTAGGGGAATATACCACAGATGATCTCAAATACTTTCAAGAGAAAATAATTCTTTCAAAGGAAGCTATAGAGAAAACCAATGCTGTATACATATTTGGTGACAATTATAGTGTCAGTAAATTGAATAATTTAAAGTTGAATAATTTAAATTCCAAATTACATGCATTTGATGCTATCTATCAGGAACACTCTTCTTCAAAAATGATGACGGATGAGTCAGGCATGATTAAAGGAACTCCTTTAATGAAAAAGTTATTACTCAAAAAAGGATCAAGAGTAATGCTTACATACAATATTTTGACAAAGGATTTATTAACAAATGGAGCACAGGGAACAGTTGTAGGATTTATAAAAGATGAAAATCATGTTGAGTACATTTTGGTTATGTTTGATGTAAAAGAAGCAGGAGAACTCACCCGTTACGCACATACATATAATTCTCAAATGGAAATGGAATATAATGCTACTCCAATCCGTCGAATTAATTTCAAATCAAGTATGGGAAATTGTAAAAGTTGCGGTGCAAAATCCACTATTATTCAATTTCCTTTGAGGTTAAGTTGGGCTATCACAGCACATAAGTATCAAGGCAAGACAATATCACCTCCATCAATTTTGATTTCTGATATGAAAACCGTATTTGAAAGTGCTCAAGCATATGTGATCCTAGGAAGAGTTGAGAGTCCAGATCAGCTATATTTCCTAAGTTTTCCTGAACACGATTCTAAAAATAGACAGATTATAAGGTGTGACAAAAATGCTAAAGAAGTAGCTATGCATATCAAAGAAAATTCCTTAACACTTCCACATAATAGATCTGTTTGGTTTAATCCAAGAAATGAACTGTTGAATCTATCTGTTTTTAATTCTAGCTCTCTGAGGAATCAGTGGACAGATTTAATGAAAGATGATGTATTGTTAAGAAGTAATTTTGTATGTATCACAGAATCTTGCTTATATTCAAATGAAGATGTGAAAAAATATGATATAGAGAAGTATAAAAAAAGAACTGTTATTTCAAGAGGACAAGGAAATGGGATCATTTTTTATGGCAATAATTATGAAGTATTGTGGTCACACAATGAAGATGGCTTACAAATTTTAGCTCTGCAAGCACGTCAATTATGTATTATAATAGTATATAGAAGCCAGACATATAATTTGAACAAATTTGTTAGTATATTGTCTAAAAATATAAAACTATGTCTTAAGACCATTATCACTGGTGATTTCAGTTTTGAGTACCAAGGAACAGAAACCAATAGTTTTACAAAGTGGATTAATGAAAAAAACATGACTCAAATTATTCTTGAACCAACACATAAAATGGGAAATTTATTGGATCAATTCTATTACCATGAAGAAGACATGAAGAAAGATTCGGTTGCCTATTTCTGTCATCCATTATATGGTAGAGACCACGATGCTCTCTGTGTTACAATTCGTTTGTAGATGTATATAGCTAGTGCATATTTATTTATTTTCATTTAATTTATGTTCTTCAACAAAGTTAATTTGTTACGAAAGAAAAATTAACTGAAAACAATCTAATATAACTTAATATGAGAAATATTTAAATCAAGTAAAAATTTTATAAACATAAAAATTAGTGTATAATGTATTGACATATGTGTATTTAAATTTATTTATGGGGGGAAAAAATTGTTTCATTTAAACTGATTTAAAAATCGAAATTTCATAAAAAATGAGCATTGCTTTCAACTATTAAGTTTTTATCAAAATAGAAAGTTTTGCTTAAATCAATTTAAAAATAATGCAAATTATATTTATTGAAATAAACAGATGACTAACCTGTTCCAGTATGATCTAAATGTTCAAATACCTATCTTTTTTCTATGCAAGAGTACAGAGCTCTATCTTTATTACCATGACATTGTCTAACAAAATTGTATGGTGCCCAGCTCATACCTAATAGATAAGAAAATATGTTTGCAATCTATCCTCACATTACCACTATAATGTCTGAAAAGACTGTATGGGTGCTTAGCCTAGCTCCTACTTTAATTGGTAAATAATATAAAAACATGTTGATTGATCTATCCTCATATAAACACCATAATATCTGAAAAAAGTTGTATGGTGCCCAGTCCCTACCTTAATAAATAAATAATATGAAATTATTTTGAGTAATCTATCCTCACATAACCACCACAATATCTGAGAAAATTGTATGGTGCCCAGTTCATATCTAGTGTATAAGTCATATGGTTTCATCAAACCCAGAATAATGAAGTCAATGTCAATTGAAAAAATCCCAAATATGACTACGTCTCCGTGATCGTTTTCGTTTAATGGATGCCTTCATAACATTGTTTTGAAGAATGTGAAGCAATAGTATATATGATAGTGCTTTTCTCTATTAAGATAAATTTTTCTGAAAAACAATGGATCAAAACAATTCTCTACTGAAGAGGATGTCAGTCGAAACCGAAATATATAGAAAGATTTGTTATTAAATAAAGTAAACCTCATGAAACAGTGTGTTCAATTTTATCGAACAAAAGCTAGAAAGCCTTTTCCAACAAAATGTTGAGCGATCTATCCTCACATGGTGCCTAGTTCCTACTTTAATAAATAATAAGAAAATATGTTGAATGAGCTATCCTCACATAACCACCATAAAATCTGAAATATTAATATGGTATCCAGTTCCTATGATAATGAAAATATGTTGAGCGAGATCATCTGAAATATTTATATGGTATCCAGGTTCTAAATTGATAAATAATATGAAAATATATTGAACTATCTATCTTCACATAACATTTTGAATAATCATCGGGTGCCCAGTTCTTACCTTAATAAATGATATGATAATATGTTATGCAATCGATTCTAACATAACCACCATAACATCTGAAATTATTTATTGGCTTTCTTCCAAATATGTAATTTAGAAGTTGCTAAAATTAATGAGACCAGATATTGAGTACATGTTCATCTTTTCATTGAAGCCAAATTATTTTTTGATTCAAAGAACATGCTGTAATGACAGAGCACTTTCATTAGGTAGATTATTGAAAAAAGTTATCGTCGATCATTCAAGTTCATGGTATTTCATGAAGCGATAAATCATACTTTTACATTATGAGCGATTGATAAAGGATCAACTTTAATCAAGACAGATTCAACATACTAAAGGCCACACAAGCAACGCCACCTCATATCAGATGACAGCCATCAAGAAAACAAGCTTTAAATAAGTTCAAAGCCATCAATCACCAAAAGAAAAATCTTTGAATTGAAGAAATTGCCACAGAGATGTTGAAGAACAATTTCCATGAATTGAAGAAACAAAACTTCTTACAATGAACTTGCTGTGAAAAATCCACATTTCTAGCTACACATACTTTGTGTAATATAAAATGTTAATAAATGTTTTTGGTCAGTTATATTGTTTTTTTTATGTAACTGGGACTAACATAATAGACAGGTTATTAAAGAAGGTATCTATAGTTGAAAGTACATTTTTATTTGATTAACCCAAATCATATAGACGATCTGGCTTAATAAATAATTATTTTTCAGATTACCAGTATTATTAGACATTGTAGTAAATATTCAATTTTAACTTTCTTAGGGGTTTAACATTTTTTTGTGGTTTGTACATTTATCTGATGCATCTTTCTATTGTTAAATTCAAATTATTTTTCTTAGTTTTGACAATATAATCTTTACTTTGGTTTCTCATTGTTTTACCAAATTGTTTTTCATAATTTTTATGTAAAAATATTTTTTGAAAATAATAGGTATTTTCTTTGGTTAGACAGGATTTGAAATATTCTTGAAATTTTTAATTTTAAATCTGCAATTTCTTTTACATAAAGTAATGTTGTCATAACTTCTACTCGAACACAGCCTTAATTTGTTTACGAGTTTGCTCGCACTTGTTTTACATAAACTTTATGTATTAATAAGAAAATAACCGATTCCATCTGTCCACATTTCCACAGAAATTGTTGATCTCCGAACCAGCTCCCCTTTTTGAGGAGGATCGGCCAAATTGCCTCGAATGTGCCGAGTTGTTCAACAGTTCCTACCTTCTTCATAACTTTGACCACCGGGTCTGCGATGATTGTAGGTCAGTTGGTGACAATGATTTTAATCAATAATAATAGTCAGTGTGCCAAAATAATGTTTTTTTTGTCTTTTTCAACCAAAAATTTGTTTTAAACATAAATGAATGTCCTTTTTAAAATGAAAGAAAAAAATATTTTGGCACCTTGGTAATAGAAATAGTGATTTTAGTAATTATAGTAGTAAGGTTACATAGTTGTAATAATTATTATTATAGTAATAATGTTTGCAATAGAGGTTTGGGTGTATACAGTATATTCATTCGTATAAAATACAAGGAGCCTATAATAACCCAAAATTGACTAATTAAGGCAAAACCACAAATAATATTTTCTTTACATAACATTGACAATTTTTACTAATATTCATAATATTAAAAGAATAGTAAAGATAGTTATTGTAATTTTATCTAGTACAGAACCAAACCTTATAATAGAGACATCTACAAATTATTGCTTAAAACAAACCAGTCAATAAACCCATGAAAACCTAGTTATTCCAACGAATTTGAATTTTGGAAAAAATTATCTTTCCTAATGCATACATCTTTCCTTTATGTTCCATGATTATTGCACCCAGAATAAAAAAGGTTTATTTTACTTTTGAAAAAAAATACAAGTCAATAACAATCAGGAGTAACTTTTATAGCCTTGCTTTATGTTTCCGATAATAATAGTAATAATTAAAACAGTAATGATAGTGATAATAATAGTAATATCAATAGAGATAATAATCTTCATTGTAATAATAGTAATAGTAACAATTTGAAAAATGTATTCACATTTATTTCCATAAAATTATTATTTAATATTTATTTCACTCTTTCTTTCTCTAGTCTCTTTTTGTTTAGCCTACAGTTGTGTTCTCGACTGCACTTTTTCTTGATTTCAATCAAAATCGTATAACATTGTTTCAATGTAATTTAAATCAAGAAAAGTGCAGTCGAGAACATGACTTGAGTAAGATTAATCATTTGTGTTATACAAGATAGGAATAAACCTGAGCCAAAATATTTCTTCATTAGTAAATCTTTTCAGATAGGATGCCTAACCTAGACCTGAATGGAAGGCCATTCATTACCAATCTAACCTCTTTAAAGAGAAAAAAGATATTAATGATGAAATGGATTGACAATAGCACAAGTGAGGTAAGCTCGGTTATTTGAATAAGAGTTACCTCACTTGTGCTATTGCCAATTCAAATAAGCATGCAAATGGTTTATATTTCCATTTTTGTTAAGAACTTAATTCTAAATTTTCTGTAGAGACAATGAAGACCAGCATCGACTGATAACCAAAACCGATGCGAAGAACGAGTATCTCCTCAAAGATGTCGACCTGGACGTGCGGAAGCCACCTTTGAAATACATCTTGCGGAAGAATCCGCACAATGACCGATGGGGAGACATGAAGTTGTACCTTAAGACACAGGTAACCATTTTTGTAGATGTTTAAAATTTGAATCAATCTCTCCAGGATGGGTGCCTATATTTCTTTATTTTTAATGATTGATGGCATGAGATGTCTTGTTCAAAATGAAATAGAAATTATGGGTAAATTATTAAAAGTTTTTAGGAGTCGAGTGTTTTTCTGGAAAATAACAAGAAATAATGACAACATATATATATTAACTGTTAAGAAATAACATTTTATAATTTACAATATATTGTGATGGTTTGTAAGTAACTCCATTGGAATTGGCTACTTTGCCTCTCAGCCCCAATTATATCATATGGTGATGCTAGATAACCTTTTGTTGCTATGCAAAGCTTCATTGTGACCAATAAGGATAAATAACAATAACTTTTAATTTTTTACACAAGTATTTTTTATTTTTCTATTTTTGTCCTAATTTGTAAATAAAAAATTGATTATTAATGGGCTGTGTTATTATAATGTGAATAATCTGTCTTTGTCATAATTAGGTGGAGAAAGAGACAAATGGGGCTTTAGAAATACCTTCACTACCTTGAAATGTCAACAGAATGTACTTACCAACTTGATTTTATATTGCTTAACTTTTAACTGTTTCTTGTTACACAGATGATACATAAATACAATGGTCTATTCAGTCTTATGTCACACCTGAGATACGAAGCAAGTTGGTTTGTTTTAATGTATTTATACAGATAAGTATTTACCTGTAAAAATATGTTAAAAACATTAAATAACTTGTTTTGTGTCGTGGGTGTTACATAAGATAGAGTAAGCCATCAGACTTGTGTATCACTTGTGTTAAAAGAAACAGTTAAAATTTTAATTTAGTTAAATAGTGAGAGGTATAAATAAAATCATTGTGTGCCAATTGTAATATTTATTTTCTTCCAGATCGAGAAAAGAGCCTTGGAAGTTTGGGAAAGTGAAGAAGCGATTGAAGAGGCAATTGTCAAGAAAGAAGAACAAAAGGATTTGAACAGAAAGAAGAAATTTGATAAAAAAATGAAAGGTAAATTTCAAAATCTTGAGTCTTGCACAAGGACTCTGGTTCAACACCCAGGAATTGTGTTGAGCTAATTTTTTAGTTGGTATCTAATGTACACAAAGCAGGTCGAAGGTAAAGGAAATGTCCATGAAGTTGGTATAGACCTGTTTCATATTTTACTAAAAAGAGATTTGGTCGTTAAAAAGGTGGAAAAGGTGTCGAAAAACATTTAATATTTTGACACTTTATAATTTTCAAGCATGAACAAATACTGACAAAGGAAACACTTGAGATTGATTCATTTGTACAGCATTGAGGATGCTATGTCCAATTTTGACATGAAACTGTATCGGTTAATACAAATTACAGCTTTGATCATTTCAAGATAAATGCATTGAACCATTAATAAATATTTAATTTCTTAGGAAAAGTTACTCTACTGTATTAAATAACCTCAATAATTCTAATGTTTATTTCAGAACTGAGAATGAATGTCCGAAGTAGCCTCTACACCCGATCAACAAAAACTCATGAACATGAATATGAAGAGGAGGTTTACCTTCCTGATGAGGATGAATATTCAAAAACCTGCAAAACATGTGGTCACAGTTACACATACGATAAAATGTAGATTTATAATGGAAAGGAGTCGTTTTCTTATTGAATAGATAAAAATTGTTAAATATACATTATTGTAACTTTTCTTGATTTAAATCACATTTACACAATGTTATATGATTTGTATTGAATCAAGAAAGTTTGATTTAATATAAATCCTATAACATTGTGTCAATGTGATTTAAATGAAAAAATGATTTAAATCAAATCAAGTTTGGTCAAGAATGCGAGTATAGTTCTTCATATGAATAAAAAAATGTTCCTCAAATATCATGTTGAAATATTTGACATTTCAACATTTTTCTTTCTTCGAATGAAGTCTTTTATTGAAGGTGAAGAAATAATTCACATTTTCATTTTTTTTCTGGAAATATAAACATTATGATGACAAATGAATACAGTGATTTATTCAATGCAAAGATGTCCAACCTTTTTTATATGTAAACCTGGGATGGGAAGTTGGTTACCAGTTTCTCATTATGATAAGAAGTGTTTTTTTTCTAATCCGACATCTTTGGGAAACTCTGTACTCAGCAATATGAGCTGTCCATATGATGTATGATCAATAAAAAAATCCTGTACAAATATATATATATGTTGTGTTAAAATATTTGACATTTTGTTAATGTTAGACTTGTTTACTTTTTAATATAAAATTTAAGTTTTTGATTGGTTTTATAATGATAAGTTTTATTCATAAAATTAATATTTTAGAACTGAACAAATGAAAATAAATTGGTTGCATTTGCTGTTCAATCTGAATCGATCTAGAATTATCCAGATTGAACCAGATTGAGTTAATTATCAGCGGTGTGCCACATGTATCAGTATCCACGATATGTTCAACTTATTTTAATTTGTTTGCTTTTTGGTTTGAAATAGTTGCAATAAAATTTATTTTTCTAAACTGATAATATATGAATATAATTTACTGTTTTAAAGTTAGTTTGAAGAAATGAAGCTTATTGCAATTGTTTTAAGCAATAAATAAATTTTAATACCCGATACTCCTCTTGTGCTAAACATATCGTGGATACAGATTACATGTGGCAGCAATGCTGACATTCAGATTAATCTAGATTGAGCAGCAAACAACCATTATCTTATTGGTTGAGTTTTTCTCTCATTTTTGTGTCTGCACATGTTTAGTACATAACTAACAACTATATATGTATCGACAATAACACCAGTGAGGTAAACTACATTCAAATAAAGTAGTTTGCCTCACTTGTGCTGTTGTCGATCCATATATTAAATGGCAGGTTTAGAATTTTTAAGTTAAATGTAGATGAAATCTTGACTATTTGTTTCATTCCTCATAAAGGTTGTGCCAGTATTGATAGGGTTGTATCAATGCTAGCTTAATTTTGAGGGTGCTCGTAACTTTCATTTTTACGTCTTTTTTGGCCTCTATAACTTACATTGGGTAAGTATTCTCAAATTTTGTTTCATGAAAACAGCATTTTGCTTTAGTAGCTCTAGTGCTGTATGAATATTAAATAAAAAATGGTTTGATCAATGCCGAGTGATTTATGTTAAATTGTTTAATATTTTTATATGTAATTTAATATGATTTACCTTTGTAACTTTTATGCAAGTCTATGAATTGTGTAAATAAGCAATGTTTTTGATGTTTCTAAATTTGAAGTTTGATAAATTCAATAATTTAAAAATTTAAAAGTACAAATATTTTTAATGATAAACAATAAACTTTAATTCTTTTAATTTAATGTTAATATAATACCTTATTTTTCTAATAAAAATCAATGTCTTTAATATACCTAAAATTGTTATTTAATGTTAAACTTGCAGAATGACTTTTCTTTTTTGAAATGATAAAGAAATGTTCTATATATGACGAGAGTCAACGGCCATGGCCACGTTGAAACACCGCTTCCCGTATGATCAGCGAAGTTAAGCAACGTTGGGTCTGGTTA
>JARUHE010252605.1:0-13035 GCA_031471125.1 Archaeomysis grebnitzkii | reverse complement strand
ATATGTGTATATATACAGTATATATATACATGCACCGAAATTGCTCAAAAATTATTTTAAAATGTGGTCTGGAACGATAAACAACAACAAGAATAAGAACAGATAGAACACTAGTACAGCTGGTTCCTTAAAACAAAACAACAACTTGCAGGAAGATGCCTGTTGAGCTGGTAGTGGAGGATGCTAGCCTTGCATGAATAGCAGTGAACAACAAGCTTTTGCAAGATCTACTTGAAGATATTGATAACGACACGTTACTAATGTTTTCTCAGTTGTAGTCCGTAAGATAATATTTATTATTAGTTAATATCACGGCAAGATTTGTAAAATTACGATTACCTTTGATGTAGGTACTAGCTTTTCAAGTCATAAGGTTTACTTGAGGTTGCATTACTTCTATGGCTGCTCCACTACTTCTGTTTTATTTTAACCATAACCATTGCAATATTAGATGACCGTGTGCAGAGTGTAATAAAACGGCCATATGAGAAAGATACGGCTGAATGTCTGAATAAGACAATAATACTTCCAACGAAAATTTTAGTATGGGAAGTCATTTCGATGCATGGAACACGTTTTTATACATTCTTAATGGAAGCACGAACCACATTAAGTACATTGAGGTTCTGAAAAGTCCTTTACTACCTCAAATATGTGAATGATATTGTGACAGACAATTAAATCGGTACACGCTGTTAAAACTGTTTAGAAGAGGTTTGCTGTTTTCCTGATCTACCGGGTTAATAAGTGTACAATGATCGAAAGTTTGTTTAAAACAACAAACTTTGACTTAGGTGATTTGTATGTTAAGCTATTTTGATAAGGAAGTTTGTTAAAAATGATCTACTGTGTGATGGAGCTATATTGATTACCTAACTTTTGATCAGTTTACACTTACTAACCCGGTAGATTAGAAAACAGCAAACCTCATTAACCAGTGTACACAAAATGACAGTGAGCTGCTCCCGTGGGCTGAAAAATCTCTAGAGATTACACTTATCGAGGAAAGATAAAAAACACACAGAGCCGATGACAACCAAAAAATAACTCGTGTGCTTTCTTATTGAAGTTTGGTTCTGGTCTGAGATAATTCGTGAAAATGCAAAACTCTGATCATTGCATTGACATGCCAATACGTTTCAAAGCACTTATGGATGTTAAAATAGTTGTTAGTTAAACAGAAAATACTTGGTATTGTACTTGAGTAACAAAATAAACCCATTTGCTACAGAAAATACTCAGTGTATAAATGTGTGGTAAAATTAAGGCCTCTAGTAAACCAATCACCGACATCAATAATGCACCTGAATCACAGTTCATTTCATATTTTTATGTTTGTTGCTTCTATACATTTGTCATATTTATATATTTCTAGTTATTGCTTTTCTTATGTAAATACAAATGTATTTTACCATTGTCGCATAAAGAATAAATATAATTGCAACAACCTCAGATACTCAAACAAGAGTAACTGAATAGTTACTTATGACTTTTAAAACGTATTTCATAGTTGAGCAAACATGTATTTTAAATAAGACTAACAAATTTAGTTATGACTAATTTATTTGATTATGACTAACTTATTTAATTTTGACTAACTTATTTCATTTTGACTAACTTATTTAATTAGGATTAGTTTATTCTATTATAACTATATTATTTAACTTTGATTCATTTAATTAGTTTTGACTAACTTATTTGAATTACGACTAGCTTGTTTAATATGAAATATGAGTAAAAAATGTACCCATTTTACAGATACTTTTACAAAAAACTATTCAAATCTTGAGAACAAATTTTATCTTGACTAGAGAAACTGATCATTTATTTTCGTTCCGCTTGGCATGTTAATCGCCGAGTAATTCATTATATTATGTTATCTATTAAAGTTACATTGATTTAAATTAAGTACATTTAGCCGAGTCAAAAATATTAAAATTACTAAGACAATGAAAATGTAAATAAATGTTTACAAACCAAACATTTCTAAACAATATAAATGAATTAAACGAGTTAAAACTTAATAAATATTGTTGTTTATTTATTTTATTTAATTATTTTAATCTTCATAGTTTTTCTTAATCTAATATAAATTAAATAAATAATTTAAACTTTATAAAAAAATTTAAATTAATATGAATGAATAAACGATTTTAAAATTTAGAAATGATTCTTCTAATTAATATAACTTAATTTAGTTGAACGAGTTTAAACTTCCTAATTTTTTTAATTAATATAAATTAATTAAACGAGGTTGAACTTCCTAATTTTTTTTAATTAATATAAATTAATTAAACGAGTTTAAGCTTCACGAATGATTTATGAAATTTATGAACAGTTCATTCTTTGATGCTTTTAAGAAATGAATCTTCAAATGACTCGAATGTTCAAGCTCTCACGATACATTATCTCGCTAAATAAGGTGCGGATGTTAAAGTTCATTCTACGTAGGTTTTGTATTAAGTCATTTGTTTAAATATTCACTTTTTTGTAGTAAATATACTACAAATAATTTAGAATAGAACGTGCAATATCAGTGATTTATAAGGAATCGTTTGTTTTAATTGTTTATATAAGTTTACGTTTTACAAAAGCTTAAGCTGTTTAAAATTTTAAAATAATTCATAATACATTTATGAAATGTAAAAAATACATACAAAACAATAAAATTGTATGCAAGCAAAGGTTAATTTCATATGTTTCTGTTATGTTGTTACTGTTTGAACATTTTGGAGTTTTAAAAATAACTGTTGAACGAAACCACAAACAAACTTTTTCTCAAACACAAATAAATGTTTCAGCAAAGTCAACTTTGAAAAAAAATTATGAAAAGTGTTTTTGAATTAATTGTATCTCACTCATCATACTTACTCTTTCAAAGTTAATGTCCTGTTCAAACTACTTAGCAACTATTTCTGTTTAGCAAACACTTTACAGTAAAATAATTTTTTTAGATATAAAATATAAAACAAATTAAAAGTTTTGTTTAAATTTCAGCTTACTATTATACAAAATAAAGTAAAAAATAAATACAAATAAATACAAATAAATATTTATTTTATAATATTTTCTTTTCTTCTAATTTAAATATTGTAAGACAAAAACAAAGTAAAAAAACAGTAACGAAATGGTTCCTATAATGACTATTCTTGTCGTTCCTTTGTGTTCTTTTCTTTTTGTTAGCTTTTAATATTTACTTGAATAATTTATCCACATTTTAGTGTTCATAATTGATTAGGATCATTAATGTCAAAATATTTTTATATTTATATTTTTTTTCAATCACAATAAAAGCTTAACAAATTTAATAGCTTACATTATGAATAATATAATAATGTTCACCACAATATAATTTGTATACTAATTTTTTTATTAAAATTATAATAAAAGTTTATAAATAGAATACCTTATTTTATAGAAAATATATTAAGGCTTATTAAAATACAATTTGTGTAATAATTTTATTTTATTAACTACGTTAAATTATTTTAAGTTTAATAGCTTACAGTATAGATGATTATAATAAGGTTGTCCACAGTACGTATAATTAGTTTATTCATTATTTTTTAAATTAAAATAAATGTCTATAAATTTATAAATTGAATAGCCTACATCATAAAAAAAATATTATAACACTAAATGATGGTCGAGTAGATAGGAAGTTCGTCTAAGGATTAATGGTGCGTAAGCAAATCTCATTGGCATCAATTCGAGTTCGCCTAAGGCCATTCATTGGGAATTTAATCGGGGCTGTATCTTCTTAAAACTTCATATGCTTGAAGGACGCGCCATATTAGGGTACACAATTACACATCACTTTATATTGGTAGTAATATCAAGGTTGATATGTGAAGCAGGCAGATATCGATTAAGCTTTATTAAATCCGTTATATAAGAACTCCAAATATGATTATTATTAAATGCTAGGTTTATCAAAATGTAAATTTTGTATTAATTTTATTGTAGAAAATGATTATTAATTCAATGGCTTATAACTTAAATAATATAATATGGTTTTCTACAACAACATGCACATAACAACATTTTCAGTTAATTTAAATTTTATAGCTTAAATTATTAATGATATAATAAGTTTCACTACAATATAATTTGTAACTTATACAGTATTAAGTAATTTTGTTTACAATTATTGAGTAATTAGTTTTCTAAAGCATATAGCTTTTAAGAGTCATTGCTACTTTAAATGCTGATATATCTGAGGTTAAAATACAACCCAAGAACAGTTCCAGAAAGATGTTCAAATATATATGGTTGTCTAATTTACAATTACAGTAAAACTTTTGATACGTAGAACAAAATGTTTCTACGTTATAGGATGAATCTCCATTTCAGATGTACCGGTCTAAAGCCGTTACACCTGCCTTTGTGTCACGTTGTCTTTGTGTACATAGAAATGATGTGGACGTCTTAAGATTTTTCCGTTTTATGATTCTACGATTTTGGAACTTACTACATTTCATTATTCTACGTTTCAGGAGTTTTACTGTAATCAAATAATGATTGTGTTCAATGATAAAACGAATGCATCCTAACTCTCATAGCAATACATTTTTTTGAATAAAACATTGTTTTACTTTTGGTGGAAATAATAAACATTTTAAGCAATTCTAGTGAAGACCTTTTGTTGAAAATTGAATTTATTTCAAAATTGTTTTATTTATAATTTAATAAATTAAATTTAACTTTAAGGTTTATTTCGAAAAAATACAAAAGATACTTTTAATAAAAAGTGAAAAAATTGTTTTCTGTTTCATGAAATCAGAATACAATCATAATTTTCAAAATAATTAAAATTAAAACTTATATTTAAATCTGATTTCAATGTGATAATGTAAATCAATCATACTCGAATGGATAGACCCTCCGGTAACGCTGCAGCAAAAAGTTGTAATAAAGTTGTTTTGTATTACATTTTCATGAAAATTTGACCAGAATTTATTATGAAAATTGTATGATTATCATTTTATTTGATGATAAATTTAAGAAACATTTTCATAAAGCCAATATCAGACTTATAAATTGTTGATGCTATTTTTTTAAGAACATGCAACTTTGGATATATCTTTTAGAGAAAATCAATTCTTAAAACTATAGCCTTAATAGTTTTTTTTAAATGTATTTATATTCAAAGTTACATATTTTTAAACAAATATCATCATATAGTTATAAGTCTGATATTGGCTTTAAGATATACCTATGGAACACAGTTCAATAATAATAGTTATAGTTCAATGTTTAATAGTTTAATGTTTTTACTTCACATATAACTTATCTCTAATAATAATAGTTATAGTTCAATGTTTAAATGTTTAATGTTGTTACTTCACAGAAACTTATTTCTAATAAGAAAACTACAGAACTACTAAATGCTACTCAAAGATAATTTTTTTTATTTCGATATAATTGTATATATCAGTACATATTTATCAAACTTTTTCCTTAAATTTATTTTTATATTTACACATACACGTGCTGTGTACTATTAATAGAATTGTGTTCTCTGGAACAAATTAATTTTGGAAAACAACTAAATATTTATTATTTTAAGATCAAAATATTTTTTCGTGATTGGTTAAGCAAAACTGCTATAAATTAAATAAATTTTCTTTTATTCATTATAATAATTTAGAGTCAAACAAAAATGTTTATGATTAAAGTTCGAAGCTTACAAATGATGTGTTTAAAAAGTATGATAACAATCTTTGAAAAGTTTTTATTTTGAAATTCGTATTGAGTTATCTATGTATAAGGCTAAATAAACAAAATAATGTTTGCTTATTTGATATTAGGGAGATTGGGAAAACTATGAAATTACCATACCACTAATTTATACATGATTGCAAACTCATCAGATGTTTTATAAGTTACAATAAACATAAAAGTTTAATAAGGAACTACGAAATAAAATTTATGTTTACATTGAGTATAGATGATAATAAGTTAAGCTAAAGAAAACATCCAAACGTTTATTCTGATTCTTATCTTTGAACGTTAAGATGTATGTGTTTAATTTTCTTTTACATTAATAGCGTTTTGTTCTTCATCACTTCTGTTGAAGATTTTATCTCAGATAAGATCTTAATGTTTGAATAATGATAAACTCTCTCCAGCTCAGACACCTAGAAAATGGCCATCATACTAGACGAAACTTTATTACCCATTTGCATTATTTAATGTCTATTCAGTGAAATAAGCTTTTAGTTCGTATTATTATAAGGTCAAATTGACGTTGCATTGCAAAGTCTGTTTTACCTTGTACAGTGTATTCTAAATAAAATTATAAATATTATATTTACATATGTAAATAAAGTTGTTTTTACCTGTAAGATAATTATAGAAGTATTATAATTATTTAAAGCATTCATAATTGTATCTTAGGATTGAACTAATTGTGATTAAAAACTATTCAGTACAAAAGATGAAGGAAAACCGCTACAAAAAGATTTTAATATTGTTCAAAAGACATAAATCATTTTAAGGATATAAAATTATAAATATCTATTTTAATTGTAGGAACAAAATTTTCAAACAGGAAAATATTGTTTATATAAATGCAATTTGTGTTTAGGAAATGCAATAAGCAAAGAACAACACAATTCCCTCGAGTGAAGAACAAATATAATATGAACGTCCAAAAAAATAATGGTCTCTCCATTATCTAGTTGGTCGATTTTTTCCGTCTGTTGTTAGTTGGCTTAAGAATTAGTTCTCTCCCGGCTGCTCTCCTACAGTAACGAAATTAAATTCAAAGTTCAAATAGTATAGAGCTTACCTCACTTATGCTACTATTAATCCACACATGGCTCAATCATTGTTTCCTCCAATACCAAAAATCGGTAAAGATATATATAGCCCAATTATTGTTTCCTTTAAAATCAGTATGAGCAAAGCAGTTATTTTATCTTTTTAGTAAAAAAAACAAAATCTCTCTGATAGCCCTAGAAATCGATAGATAGTGACCAAGTGGATACGAACGCTACCTGGAAATTAATGCTGCATTTGCAAATCTCATTGCCACAGACTCGCGTTCGCTCTAAGAATATTTCATTGAGAATTTGAAGGTAGCTGTATTCTCCTAAAATCTCACATGCTAAGCTTAACCCGGTTTGAAGAAGAGCGCCATGTTTCGGCTGCATATCCTTAGGATACACATCGTCTGATGCATATCCTTAGGATTCACATCATCTGATGTGGGTAATGATGGTGAGAATAACAAGCGCTTTGTGAGCTGTTTATTATAGCTAAAAATCGTCGTAAAAATTTGATGTATTATTATTATTAAATGTGAAGGTCTTTGGCAATTTAACGCTGACAGATTCCAACTTGATGCTCACCTATACAAAACACACCCTCTCAAAATGGTTATACAATGAACTAGTCATAAATAATACATATCTAGAAACTCGAAACATATAAATACAATTTTTTAAGAAATTTAAGGCATTATACATTGTGTAATATGTTTTGTTGAACTTATATATGTATATATTATATATTTAAATATCTTGTTGAGAGCGCATATTATAGTTATTAATCTAGTTTAAACCCCTTCTGCTTTTACAATAAAGTACTGATTTTTTTGAATTGAGAATCATGCTTAATTTGAACAGGTATCCTATTTAATTATATAACCCACCTTTAATGTACTGTACATTGAGACAGTATTTAAACGGTTTGAGTAAAATGTATTATTATATATATGATAACAGACTAAATATTAAAAGCTAAATGTGTTTGATTTAATTCTATAGTATAGGTTGTATACCATAAAAATATTTATTTTTAAAATCCAAATTGGGTGAGTGAACGTAGGAAAATGTGAACATATTTTGATTAGATGTTTCATACACTTCTAAAATAAAAAGGTTGTATGGACATCAAGAATAAAAACATGTAAATTCATGTGAGAATCATTATAAATATAGATTGGAAAGAGATGTGTTTTATTTAAGCTGTGAGTTTATGTGGAAATCAAATTGGAAGAAAATTACAATGAATTCATCATTAATGATGGATTTTGTTTATTAGAAGCAAACGTTACACACGTGGAAAAAATATAATTAAAATTTGCATCTAAATTTGTATAAACCTTTTTAGACATCAGAATAGTTTGTATTGTATATTATTTGTTGTTGAAATTTTTATAAAATTTGCTTCTTTATTAAATGTTGTACGAATAACTGTATAAACAAATGTAAATGTACAATTATAACTATAAATTTGTATTGCAAATATAGGCCTAACATAAGTACAATTGTAAAACATATATGTCTTTAGTTTATAACAATAGATATAGAAACATCCCATCATAAAAATGTACTTAAAATCAAATACAAAAAAAAAATTAGTTTTCATAAACTAAATGAAAATTACTCCATACAAGTAGAATAAAACAATTTTAAAACACCCTCTTTGAGATTTTTGACTAAATAATTTTAAAATCTTTAGAATCTAAACTTTAGATCTTTATGGAAGGTTGTAATAAGCGTGAAAGAAATGATAATGGCAATTAAACAAGATTTTTTATAACTAATCTTTCATCATTAAAACTGGAAATTTGTAAAGTGATCCGGTGACACATTGTAACTATTTTTTGCAAACTATTTAATATTTCATAAAAATATTAAATTATTTTAATGCATGCTTATTGACAACTCTTTTGCTAATTGTTCAATTTTCTATAAAGCAAACATTTCATTAGCTATAAGCCCGTTTTGGTTGTAATCCCTCCAAGAAATGATCTTGAAAAAACGTGTTTTCCAAGTTAGTCCTAATTAAAAACTTGAGTCGAACCTAACGTACCCCTAAAAAGGGGGTTGTTTCAAGTTCTTTACGAACTTTTCTTTTTTCTCTGAACTTTATAAAATCATTCACCCACGAACGTTCTTATCAAGTTTTTACCAACTTGTGATGTATGTACCTCACAACAAACAGACGGGTTAACTTTGTCACAAACTTGTGGTGTATGCACCTTATAAAAACGTTCGTAATATATGCTCGTCACAAACTTGTGTCGTATGTAGCTTATAAAAAAGTTTACATTGAATTTGTCAGGTTTGTAGTAGAATTGTTTTGAGTTTTGTGAATGATTTTATAAAGTTCTTGAAGACTTTCAATTGAGAATTTTCTTAAATTATTAAATATCTGAAAAAAAACATTTTTAGGGCTATTTTCTCAGGTTTTTAATATAGGAAAAAATCGGATTTCTGAGAAGGTATATTCGACCTTAGATTAACAATATTTATAGCTTCATTTGTATTGATTAATAATGTTATATTTATGGTGAGCTTACAGGAAATACAATATAATATTCAGAGGGAAAGGCTTTATGTTGGTTGATTTTAAGAATATCATAATACCAACAAATTTCTTTCCTAAACTACTTTTATTATTCAGTTTACAAAATATTGATACAAAAATGTGCAATTTATTTAAAATTGTATTATACGAAAAACAATATTATAGTAATATAAAGCTAGATTTTGAATTTCTTCATTGTGTTTTAAAATTTGAAACATTATTAATTTTAACTATACCACAACACTTTTTTGAGTATATAAAAAACCATTAATAATAAACAATGATAAATCACTCTCTGGTGAACACTAGTTTATGACTTTGCGGGCATTAATATGAAGGAAATTTTTAACCTGTTGCCCTCAGCCAATCAGGCTTTGTTCTTCAAACTACATGGAGATGGTACAGTTGGATAAGACTCTATTGTTCATGTGGTTTGAAGTGTTAACCCTGGACGGGTGAGGGCAACAGTATAACATTTCTTTTACGCAAAGTCAAAAAAGATAAGATAAGGAATAATATTTTTTCAAGTCTTTTTAAATTTTCTATTGCAATCACCTTTCCCTTCGTTTATCTTTTTCATTTTGTGAGAAATACGACTGTACTCTGCACGGATATTTTAATGTGTTTTAATGTATTTGCAATGACGTAAATGTAATTTTGTTCATTTAATTACATTCAAATGTTTTCCTTGCCGCGGTTGCTTGTTCAACAGGCCTAATGCAAGTTAAAAAGCATAAGGAATAATGTTAATTAAATGCTGAAAAGTTCAATAAATAAAAAATTAATATAGATGAGTGGATGCAGTTATTACATCGATCGAGGTCTCCTTTTATTTACTATAAAGGGACCTTAAACAAGAATCATTTTCTTCTGCATTCGTCTTGCAAAACATATTCATTTTGTGTTACATTACAAATAAAAATATGTTTTTATAAGTTATTGTATAAATGGAAATATAAGTTTAAATTACTTAAAATTGAGAGTAAGTTATGATTCTGAAAAACGTGTCAGATGTACGATGAATACATATTTCATTAAACTTGTTTATCAGAATGCGGGATATTAGTTTTAATAAAGTATTAATAAATATTTGAAAAAGAAGAAAGTTAATAATTTACGAATATTGATATATGTTTACAAAAACAACGGTTCAAAAATAGTAATTTGTATTATATATACAAAACCAAAAGAAGAAAATTGAAAATTGGCTGCAAGAATAAATTCTTCCCGAAAAATTTCCATTTTGCCCATCCATTAATGTATCGATCAATAGTCCCTTTAGGGGGTCACGAATTGAACAAAGTTTGTTGTAAAAAAATCAGAAAACAGAAATAAATGCATCATAAGTCGGACTTTGTTATTTAAATTATACTCTACTGTCTATATCAGGGTTTTTGACACGAGTTATTTGCCTGTAGTATCGTTTATAATCAGAAGCCCACCATTTTTATTTTCACTCCTTCATAATAAAATTATCCTGTGTGTATTGTGCAAATAATTACTTTTTATTCTTTTAAAATTGAAATTAAAGAATAGAAATAGTTTTAATTTACAATTTAAAACGATAAAAAGTAATTATTTGCATAATATATAGTGAATGTTTTTTATGAAGGATTGCAAATATAAATGGCATACTTGTGATTTAGTTTTGGTTATACACGAAATGATAGCCAAGAAACATTGAAGACCAGCCTCATCTGTAATAATTTATTGCCAATGAGAGTTTGAAGCCTTCAAAACTCAAAAAACCTTTGTAAAAAAACACAATGAACTACTTGCAAATAAGCCTTTGGAAAATGTTGAAAGAAATAATAAAGGTTAACAGTCATCGGTGAAAGGTATTTTTCACTTTACAACTGCTAATGAGAGAGTATTATTGGTAAAAAAGTCATATTACATATCGTGTAGCAAAGGGGAAACTGTCGCACACATTAGTGGGGATGTTGTCCGTTATGTTTGATGAGAAATCTGTATAGTAACTGTTAAGGATAAAATATTGTCTGTTCAATTGCGTAGCAATGATAAGAAATGTTTATTGCAGAACTGTAATCTGGTTTAGATTTTGTAATACATGTAATGCAGCTTAACGAATGCTCTGTATAGCAAATTGTGCTACACTTTTAGTTTATATCAGATACGTGTGGCAAAAAGACATGTTGGATGACTTGTTTTCTGTCTAACATTGACATCATACACAACCGGTTTAGATGTGTTTGCCGCAGTAAAAGAGAGTCTCTTCGGGAAGTATAGATTGGACTTTAAAAAAGTGGTTATAAGTGATTTTGCTTCGAGTATGACCAGAAAGATAGCGATATTATTAATTTATTTGGATATAGCTGATAATAATGACACTTCAAATCATTGCTTTATACACTGACAAGCTCTGGTATCAAAGGGCATTTCAGAGAATCTCAAGGAGGTGTTGAAAAATGAAGTTAAAATTGTAAATTTCGTCAAAGAAGCTCCACTAAATATTATAACATTTGAAACATTTTGTTCAGATATGTTAGCACTATACACATGTTTACTGTATTACACAGAGGTTCGTTGGTTGTCAATAGGGAAGATACTTCGCAGGCAAATTATCTTAGAATTGAGTTTCATATATTTTTTGGGAGAGATAGATAATTCACTGGCAGTTATTTTCGAAGAGAATGCTTGGATTACCAAACTTGCTTACTTAAACATGAACATTCATGAAAAAGGGAAATATTTTTCAACAAATTGAAAATGTAGAAAGTTTGCAAAAAATATTGCAAGTTTGTCAAAAACAATTGCAAGTTTGTCAAAAACAATTGCAAGTTTGTCAAAAACAATTGCAAGTGACCATCCTTCATATTAGTAAATATTTCCCCAATATTGATACAACAAACAACTGAGAAAACATCGTCAACATCCTAACAGTATCAAACCAGAGATCTTGTCACATTGTGTCCCTATCTCAAAATTTGAATACTTATTTTCCTTATAATACTTTTGAACCAATGAAGAAAAGACTTTTTGGTTAAAAATACATTTACCTTTCAAAGTCCTGAGTAAAGAAAAGACTTAAACCTGCCATTAGAGGAAGAAAGTGAGTTGATGTATCTTACTTGTTCCTCCATACTTAAGAATGAGTTAAAAAAGTCAAACTTAAGCCCACTTTGGGTACATCTCCGTCAAGAATACGTTTGGGTTAACAAAAAAGGTAAATTTTCACTACTAAGTAAAAATCTTGTTCTAGCAATATTCCCATTCACTAATATTTACTTGGGTGAAGTGTTTTTTTCAATTTAACGCAATTAAAGTTGACGGACATGAACAGGCACAACACTGCCCCTGATATGCATGTAACAATGGCCTACTGGGTTTCTAGTTGAAACAGTTGTTTATGAACAATGAAGCACACTTATATTTGGTTAGATTTTTAAATTGTTCCACATTTGTATTGTTTTTTTTTCACGTGACTCAACTTTAATTTTTTTTTAATTATATTTTTATTTTTATTTTCAGGTGACTCCGTTAACTTCGACATCTCTGCTCGTGACTTGGGATCAGCCTCCGTCCAATGCGACGTTCGGACCAATTCTTGGATTCAATTTGGGATTCAGGGATGCCAGGTGAGTGGAACCGGTTGTAGGGAACCATGGACCATGTGGAGATGGTGGCCGAGTGGATTCGAACGCTGTCTAGAGATTAATGCTGCATCAGCAAATCTCACTGGCGCCGGTTCGA
>JARUHE010252494.1:0-13036 GCA_031471125.1 Archaeomysis grebnitzkii | reverse complement strand
ACACACACACACACACACACACACACACACACACACATACACACACACACACACACACACACACACACACACACACCCCACACATACAGATACATAGATACAAATACACAAACACCACCCTACCCATACACACAAACACACACATATACATATACACATATACACACACACACACCCACACACACACATACACACCCACACACATACACACACACACAAACACACATACACACATACACGCATACACACATACACACACACACACGCATACACATACATACAGTGAGGTAATGAGAGCTAGAGATAGACAATGTACTTGTTTGTATAACAAAGTAAATGTTGATCACAAAATGAAAGTGAAAAGATGAACGCTTTTGTTTTCAGTTTCTATGTCACTATAGAAGCTATTAATTTAATTAATTTATGGTTTAATTGTTTCAAAAAGTAGGTACGAACATATTTTTCTTAGTTTTATTTCTTTCTTATTTGATTTCCCAAAACACTTAATTGGATTGCTGGTCTTTAAACAAATATTTTTATAGTATGTGGTAGACCAAAAAAAATTGCAAAGACTTTAACTAGCATTATGTTGGCTTTGTTTCAACAAGCTTGAGAATTGTAACAACAGCTAGAAAATGAGAATTCAGTAATTGTGATAACATATCATAAACAAGTTTCTAACTTGATATTCTTTTTATATTCTTCCAAACGTAAGATATAAAAAAATTTGGTTAGATAATCTTTTAACAAAACGTTATGTTCAAATTCAGTTATTTCACTGTAAGGCATTGAAGATAACTGTACTCGAAAATGAGCAAAATTACCCATAGGGTGATTGTGATTGATCTTACCTGGTGAAAATGTTCTATACAAAAGAAGTTAAATTTGTTTTGTAGAAGGTTTGAGATTTGACACTCGACTGAATTTTTTAATTTGTGTATTATTAGGACCTCTTGACAATAGTGCTAATACTAATAACAAAAATGACAATATTGATAATAATAAAAGTAATGAGAATAAGAATGATAATAGTAAAAATAGCAAGAATAAGAACAATAATATTAATACAAATAATAATAATAATAATAATAATAATAATAATATAAATAAAAACAATAATATTAACAATAACAACAATAATAATAACAATAATAATAATAACAATAAGAACAACAACAACAACAATAATAATAACAACAATAACAATAACAATAATAATAATAACAACAATAACAATAACAATAATAACAATAATAATAATAACAATAATAACATCAACAACAATAATAATAATAACAATAACAATAATAATAATGTAACGGCATTCGTGTCTAGTCGGTAGAATATTTAAAAATTTCAAAGAAAAAAGATTGACCTTCCCACGGTTAATATTTTTATTCATTGAAATGACGATTATTACAAAACATTTAATGTTCATTATTTTACAAGTTATAATTATGATTATTTATTTAATCATACATTATAAATTAATTATAAATTTTATTGTAATTATATAGTACAAAAAACATTTTAATTATAGATTATAAATTAATTATAAATCTTATTGTGATTATATAGTATAAAAAATATTTTAATAATACATTATAAATTAATTATAAATTTTGTTGTGACTATATATTATAAAAAAACATTTTAATTATACATTATAAATTAATTATAATTTTTTTGTAATTATATATTATAAAAAAAATTATTTAATTATACATTATATATTAATTATAAATTTTATTGTAATTATATATTATAAAAAACATTTTAATTATACATTATAAATTACTTATAAATTTTATTGTAATTATATATTATAAAAAATTATTTATTTATACATTATAAATTAATTATGAATTTTACTGTAATTATATAATATAAAAAACATTTTAATTATAGATTATAAATTAATTATAAATTTTGTTGTAATTATATAGTATAACAAACCTTTTAATTTTAGATTATAAATTAAATATAAGTTTTATTGTAATTATATAATATAAAAAAACTTTTAATTATACATTATAAATTAATTATAAATTTTGTTGTGATTACATAGTATAAAAAATATTTTAATTATACATTTTAAATTAATTATAAATTTTATTATAATTACTGTATATAGTACATAAAACATTTTAATTATACATTATAAATTAATTATAAATTTTATTGTTATTATATATAATATAAAAAACATTTTAATTGTACATTATCAATTAATTATAAATTTTATTGTAATTATATAATATAAAAAAATTATTTAATTATACATTCTCAATTCATTATAAATTTTATTGTAAATATATAGTATAAGAAGCATTTTAAGTATGCATTATAAATTAATTATAAATTTTATTGTAATTGTATATTATAAAAAATATTTTAATTTCAAGTTAAGTATAAATATATTTAATTACACTTTATAAATTAATTATAAATTTTATTGTAATTATATACTATAAAAATTATTTTAATTCTACATTAATTATAAATTCTAATTTAATTACAAACTAAGTGTATTGTAAATATTATTTTAATTACATATTATAAATATTAAATTAATTATAAATAAGTATACATATTTTTTTAGATATAAATTAAATACAAATATGTTTGTAATTTGAAACAAGAAAATAATGCTATATTATGATCACCATACAAAACATTACTTTTATTTAATAACTGAACAATAATAATAGAAATATTTATGATGATTAGTAATACAATAAAACGTCAATGAAAACAACAACAATTAAAAACTCTCATGATAACAACAATAATAAAACACTAATAACATTATAAAGGAAAAATTGGATAATATAAAATATTATTTAAATTAATTATAATATAAATAAGAGTAATATAATACTGCTTATCATTTTTAATATAAAGTAAAAGTAATAAAAAGATTAAACATTAATATTTATAGAAAATTAGTAATATATACAATGGATTTTGAAACTATTTTCAATTTTAACTTTTTTCCAAAACATCAAATAGTCGAGAAATTCTTCATAAAACTTTAAAAATGATTTTAATGTTTGTTGAAACAAGTTTTATAAAATTTCTAAAAAACTTTTTTAGTTTTTAATTTTGTTGGATAAACTTCCTCGTTTTCATGTAAGTTATTTCCGTTTTAGTTTTTAAAGCTAGTTTTGACAAAACCTTTGTCGAGAAAAGTTTTTAAATGTAATTGCTTGGTACTAAAATAAAATGTTTTAATTTCTAATTATTTACAGTTTTCCGGAATTTGTGAAGTGTCATACGGAAGTGATTTTTTCGTTTTAACTGTAAATTATAATTACATTGAAGTAACTTTATGTCAAAATGAATCCAAACATTCTTACCATTAAAATAAACCTGTAATTTTTTTTTGCTTTAAGCTAATTGAAATAAAACCCAAATTTTCACAGATTCTGTTGGTTTATTCAACAGAATAAATTAAGAATCTCTCGAAGTGTTTGTATAACAAATATTTTTCTTAAAGGGTCAAGCGTGTTGAAGATGAATTGAGTTTTAATATTTGGTTTGTAATCGAAATATTTTTTTCAGTTTTTCTCGTATATATGAAATTTGTATGCAATATATTTTAACAGTTAAACAAACATTTAATTTTACATTAGTTTTATACTACTGTAGTAATAATTATTCTTAAAAATGCGTTAAAAAGTTGAAATTTACTATAAACTTAATTTATCCATTTATGTTAAAAAATAAAACTTTACTGCTTGAATAAATATTACAATGGGGCTAAAACACATAAAAAATAACTGAACAAAACTTATCAATGGTACTATCGCCCAATAAATAAGAGTCCTCGTTAACTGAACAGCTATTCTAAATAAACAGTTTTGATTTATTCAATCAGGTTTATAAATAGATCGACAATAACATAAGTGAGGTAACTCGCATTCAAATAACATATAGTTTACCTCACTTCTGCTATTATCGGTCTAAATGTAACAGGACTGAACTTATTTTTTATGTTTTAATGTTTCAGAACAACCAATAACATAATTGAATACTGAAGGTTTGCATATGTTTTTAGTTAAATAGGACCCTTATTTCTTGGGCGAAGCAGCTCTATACCTTTGAAGAGCAACATTGTTTTATCGAATTGACTATATTTGTTGCATATTTATTTGTTTATATATTTATTATAAATTTTGCGGGCAGAAATGTGAATAAATATATTCAACTGTAACTCTCGTGTGATGAGGCCTCGTTCTTCCAGCTACGTGATCAATGTTTTATGTAACTGTGCAATTGCAATCTCCATTCTTAAAAATGTGGTTCAAGCACACTTTCAGTGACAAATAAATGTCATCCCTAGATGTTACTGTTACCCCAATCATAACATAATGAAACAAAGCTATTGTTATAATTGTGATCATGAGCAAGACTGACACATAATATAGTACCTTATTTCAATTACCTTATTTATGGTAACGACACAAATAAGTTAGCATATATAACGATATTATGGTTTCCTGTACTAATTCCTTATTATTTTTTTTAGAAAGCAGTAACATATCCCTATTTTTGTGCGACATCGCCGACGATTGTGTAAAATCGTGTACGATCGTCCGCCATGTCATGCACGATCGTACACAATCGTCTGCGATCTTGCAACAAAATGTGTGTTGGGATACTTTTGAGCAAAAGATGTTTGGTTATCATACCATAAATACGGAAATACCATATCAGTCTTAAGGGTTGTAGATTTGAGTCATTGTAAAAAACTGGAACAAAGAGTTTTCAACAAAAAATATTTATTGAAAACATCAAAAAGTACAGACCAGATGGGTTTATAATTCTCGTGTTGTTTTATTTTATATATGATAGATGGTTTAATGTTTTTCGGTTGCAATTTAAGAAAATATTATTTTTAAATAAGAAAAATTGAAGAAAATATTTATTATTTTTGTATCTGATATTTAGTTAAAATATTTTTATTCAATGTTTTAAAGCATAGCCTTATTGGATTTATTTGATATTTAAATACATTTCATAAATTAAAAAAAAATATTTTTGGTCAAACTTCTCCAAGAAAATAATCGAACGGAGAAACGTGTTCGATGGACTCTGATTAAATCTGCAATAGTCAGTGATAGCACTTAACTTTCCTACGTATCGACCCCCATCCAAGTGTCGGTTTCCCAACTGCAAAAGAATGAAATACAAAATTTATTTATTTATATATTCAATTTATTTATACCCTCAAAAATATTTATGAATTTTGAGTATTATCAATTTTGTAATCTTTAAGTATGATTGAATGGTCGAATGCTACAAAATAATACAGCCAATCACCATATGCAGTTTCTTTAAGTAACAGTTCCCAGTCGGAGTATTTTTCGGGTTTTTAGATAATGAGCCACAGGGGTATTTAACCTATTGCTCAAATAAATAATCACTCCTAAACCACCGTAGATACCTATTAATGAGACAATGATATTTAAAACATAAAATCTAGAGCATAGAACCTTTGTGTAGGAAGGTTTTCTGGGCATACAGTATAATAACGATGGTTATACTTTCGCCAGTGTAAAGAATTAACCTTTTGAAACAATTTCTGATCAAAATTGCACAACTAAAATTATATGTTGTAGACCTACACAATAAAGGACGTTTCTATAAGTACAACTTTTATCATAATTATTTACTAAACTACAAGAAAAAAATAGTTTTGTACTTTATTATTTGAATTTTATTTAAGGGCAAAACTCTATAAACTGAGCATCTAGGTTTCGCCCTAAGTTTTGTACTTAATATCTTTAATTTAAGCGATGATAAGGTATGTTTCCGGTTATAACAGTTTGCAAACAGTTCGTAAAAATTTGGAAATTATGACGTCATAATTTCGCTGCAGACTGTTTCATCAAAAAAGCAAAATTTTACAAACAAGGTCCTGAGGTAGTTTCGAGGTGAAGTCATAGAATACAAATGTGAACATTGAATGTTGCATATTTTAAGGGGAAAAATGTTGTTTAAATATGTCTATAGATTGCTAATAAACAATTTAAATCTATATATTCATAGGTTTATTTATAAAGAAATTAATACAGAAAAAAATCAAATCAATCAATTATGGCGACTTTTCAGTTGCCATCAGCTTCTTCATAATTCAACAATACACTTTTAAATATTTTGTTTTATTTTAACAGGATTATTAATTCAATTAATACTTTCATAAATTAATCTTTAGACTGATATTTTAAAGAAAAATTAAAAGTTAACTTTCATTGTAGTTTGTTTACATAAACAGCGGACTTTTATTTCCAATTTTTCTGGGTTTTGTGTTTCCGAGCTCTCTAAAACTGTTTCAAAAAGAGTGACGTATTAGTGAAGTTCCCATTTTTAAACTGTTAGAATCGGAAACATGCCTATAGTTGTTTACACTTTATCACACATATTAACCACGATAAACAAAAATGCTTCATTGATATCTGTAATAGCACAACAATGTACCAATCATACCATTCTAAAGATTCAACCTTCATACTAAGCTTAGACAATACATTATAAGCACAATGTGTAGTTTTACCGATAAACAAATACATCAACAATACATCTGCATTTAATGTAGTGGTCTTAAAATAAAATTTATATAGCTAAAAAAACAGATTGTCAAACAAACGCAAAGTTTTCATCCTGCAATGTGGGAAGTTCGGGAAAGTTTGCTAAAATATTTTTATATTTTTCACATATATTTTTGTAATTAGCATTTCACATATCACATTGACAACATGACAACGGCAGTATCATTTCGTTATAATGATCTGTGTAGCCTGTTCAAGATATGTCAGCTTGTTCTGATTAATAGTCTCCTTTGGTTTGGTACTAGAGGGCATATAACCTACGCTTGAGCAATATAAGGTACATATTAATAGATTAGGATAGCGACAATGAATACACATACAATACACATACTTATACTATAAGAGTTACAACAGGGTATGTGGAAATTTGTTAGTCAGCTGTACAAACAGTTGAATGTATTTAGTTTTCTAAAAAAGTTTACATTATGAGAACAACGTAGGATGTAAGTTTTAATTTTATAAATTACTTGTCAACGAGATGCTGCCATCTCCCACTGAAAAAAAACAGTATATGAAAGTTACCAGATGAACATAACACTAAACTGAAGAACATATTCATATATAAAAAAAACTTTAACATTACATTTAACAGTAACATTATCAGTAAAAAGTATACTGTATTATGTAACACTGGTATTTGTAGCAATAAAACTAATATCATAAACTAACTAACATTTGATAATGTACCAACTTAAATTTAACCACCACAAAAAGTCACCATTTAGTAGTTTAAGTAATGACTTAACCCTTTTGAATTTAGTATTGAAAACAACATTTATTGTATGGACTGAGATATGGCAGATCTGCATTATTTTCTATTCGTCTAACATTTACTCTGCACTGTCTATTAATAAATAATTGGTTTTATATGGAAAACATCACTTAAAAGCCTGCATTACTCAAGTGCATTAGAATAACAATTCCATCATTAGGTTAGCACTTTATATGCAAATATTTATCCAAAATAAAAATCATTGAAATAAAATTAGTAATATTAATCATATGCTAACTAGATAAGGATTAGTAATGCTATTTTAAAGTCATCTATCAGTATTAATCAGTGATAGAAATGATCTATCCCGAAAATCCTTTTTTGGCACACTGCCGTCATTAGTCAGGCCTAGGGGGCGACGGAGTAATTTATTAACATAAGTAATAGTTCAGTCTAGTTAAATATTGCATTTAACCCTCACTGCATAAGGACGAATTTACCACAGACGATAAGGGTTGTTTTCAATATTAATGTTGATGTATTTTCACCCTTAGAACAATTACTAGTCATGAACTAAGGGGTTAAATGGACGTTCATTTGTAAGTCGGGTTTCAACAGTGAAATTGCTAGGGTCGTTCAGCATTGCATTCCTTTTTCTGCCGCTGCTGCTGCTGCATAACAATGGTTAAACACTTGGGCAATAGATTGTGCAGCTTTATCGTGGCGCAGGGGCTGGCACCGACCAGGGTTTTATACCTTGAGCCGATAGTTTCAACCCTGAAATGTTTAGGGTGTTAGCATTGCAAAATAAAAATTAGATAACCTTATCGTACCGGACATCGGCCCCATCTTCCATTTAACTAAATCATCGTTTTACTGGACATCATAATTCAGATTTTATTTCATTATCACCATATGCCAGCTGCATATCCTTAGGATACACATCACCTTAAGTGGGTAGTGGTAGTGAGTTGGTATTTGAAGCGAAGCAGAGAATTGGTAAAGTTAGCTAGACCCGTTATATGAAAGCCTCAAATATTATTATTTTTATTAATCACACTGACACAATTCACCTCTATTTGGTTTATTACTTATGACAGTTCTTTGGGTAGTTTGATACTACTTTAGTGTACTGCCATGTGCTGAAATTATTTACTTTTTTTCCACTGATAAAAATGTTAAATAAACCTTTAACGCTCTGAGGACTAATATACGTTAAAATTAGTATTAGAAGCAACCCTAATTTTAGGTTACGAATTCGTCCCGATATGCAAAAAAGCAAATGTATGTTGTTGGTCGTTACATATATGTTATGTTGTTGCAAAAGAAATGATCAAATAAAACTTTCTGTGGGCAGAATTAGTCAAATAGAAATTACACAAAAACTTCTTCAACTGAATACAATTATTAAAAACAAGATGTAAAACAAAATTTATATTGCACAGTAATGTGTAGTCGAAATAATAAAGAAATTAAAAGTACTAACGTTTACAAAATGTACTGGTAAGAATGTTAACACGTATTCCTAAGCTACTAATTAAGGTAAGTAAATAAGAAATTCATCAAAATCATTATTAAGTCGAAAATAAAAAGGTTTGAAAATCAAGTTAAGAGAAACATTCACTCGAAAATAATCGTAAATTGTCTTGTCAAATTGATTGAATAATGAGCATGGAAAAGTCATTAATTATGCAATAATAATAAATCAAATCATTATCAAATAAAACTCATTTGTCAAACGCAAATACCAAAAAACAAGGAGCCAATCTACATAAGTAAATACTAATTAGCTTGGTATGTAAATGCTTATAAAGTTTTTTTTACCTCAAGTAGACCTGACCTTTCTAAATCTAGGCCAATGTGCGATGTCCTTTTACCTCTGGTCATAAAAAAGTTAAAATTGAGAACATCAATTTGTGAATCATTAAATCCTGTGATGAAATGAAACGCAGACCGCCATTGTTTAAAGTTCTGTTCTACAAACTTTTAGTTTTTCAAAGATTTTTTAATTGACCAATTAGAAATTTGAATTGGTTTATCTACCTAATCATCATATGAAACCCACAGTTAATCTTTGTTTCACTGTTAATAGAGAACACTTTCCTTTGTATGTTAAACCAAACCCAAGTTTTATAGGATTACATTAATTTGGCCCCAATGATAGATACAGTTAATAAACGAGTTGAATTGTACTTTGTACTTTATCTTAAAAATTGTGTAAAACTCAATTTGTTTTGCTGTCTTACCACTCATAAATATAGTTTTACAGAACCTTGTATATTTCTTGAACTTTTTAAATACCATTTACATTAATTTTTCAACAGATATAAAGGTAGGTATTAAAGTGGTTTATTATTGATATTGAACTAGATTTACATATTGATTGTTTGATTTTTATATACATTTTTGGTTGAACAATGGACATGTGACCAAAGGCTACATGTATAGAGTACTCGTTGGATCTACAATTATAACACGACAAACCTACAGAAAAATAATAAGAATGTATAAATTTTTGAGTCACATTGGAGCACTTTATTGATGAATTTCTGTTAACCTAAATGTTAATGTGAGCTTTGCAGCCTACATTACTGTGAAGAATTAATTACATTGGCTTATCATTTAAGATAAGGAAAAATGTTGTGGAAAGAGGCCTGCAAACAGTTTTGATGATCACCGATTAACAGTTGGGTTTCTTTTCGGGGTGAAGTACATCGACCGCAACATTTGCCATCATATCTTTATGGAGAAGTATAGAGAAGGACACAATAACGGCTGTTGCCAGGCAAATTATAGCATTGCATTTGCCATTAATTAAGAAAGCTACCAACATGTATTAAACATCACCTTGATATTTATTTCATTTGAATACATTGAATAAAAAATAATAAAATAAAATAACAAGAATAAAATGGTTAACTACCCTAAATATATTTTTTACATGGTTTGAACATCACAGGAAAGTATACGTTGCTAAGTGTGAAAAAGCAAATATTGTGTATGAAGTATTTCTTATAATTACTAAACTTTGCGAAGTAAAGCAAACTATTCCGTATTTATCCAACCAAAAATAAAATGATATGTGCGAAAATTTCTTAAAATCATTTAAATGAAAGCCAAAATAACAATTGACAAAATAGAGACATTAAAACTCACGAGCAACACTACCTGGACCTCCAATGAATGGTTGTATCGTTTTAATAAAGGCTTCCTTGTTTAAACTAATGAATATCATGTCAAGCAGAACTTCACATCTGTATCTCATTCCAACATCTCCGTTAAAAAAATCTTCCACGTATCTTAATTAAATCAACAACAATAATTATAGACTGATCCTTGACAACAGGCATGTTCCATATTCTTGGAAACTAGCTTAAGCTAGCTGACTAATATGAAATAAAGATCAAGGCATAAAACACTCTAACTATAAACCCATAAACCAGGTTTTGAACAATGCTGGAAAACCTACAACTGTGTATATAAATTCAGATTTGAACATACTTCCTGGATAATATAGCTGCATAATAATGATTTCTTAATTGTGGAACCACTTTGGTGAAAAAATTATCAGATCTACTCTCAACGCGATAAGTCTCGACATCCCATTTCCAAGGAAATGGACTGAGTATCATTTTTCAATGCATACATTTCATCCTTATGTAAATTATCTCTCAAGACTCGTCTGCGTTTTCTCACTGTTATTGACCTTAATTTAAACTTGTACCAAAACAACTCGTCACTCTCGCCTAAAACACAATCACCTCATCAATGATGATAAAATTTAACTTTTTATAATATGCACCAAACAACAATTATCGAAAATTGATTCAATGTTATTATAAATATAAATAATATATTCAACTATCAGTAGTTGTATCATTTAATGCTCAGATCTCCTGAGGAAGATCAGACAGTTAAGACATTACCCCATTTCAAAAAATAAAATCTAATTTTCATTCATTAATTGTATTTAGCTTGACGAATGTAATTTAATGTTTAGTTTTCAATTACCAGGTAAACAAATCAAAATATTACAAAAATGCAACGAGTTGGCTAATTATAGACAGACATAGATTCCATTCCATAACACTTTTATAATTCTAACAGCATTGGCTTCACATTAGAGTGAGAATTATTTTTAAAACTGCATTAATTACACATAAATTTATAAACAGTATTGTCTACCAATTATATCTTTATTATTGTAGTCTTACAATTTATTTCGTTCTTTAAGATCAAGCAATGCTGTGAAAAAAGATAAGTAAGTGATGGATATATACGAGGAAAGAGCGATGTAGAAAAATGATGCGCTGTAGCGACCTCTGATGATCAAGACCGGTATACTGAAGAAAAACTTTATACTTAAGTAAACGTTATTTTGTTGCGATTTATCTTAAAGTTGTAAGGTATCATTTTTCCTGTTTTATAGCCTAAAATTGTTTAATATGAGGATGCTATTTAATAAAAATGAACACCCTTCACTATCTTAATTGAAAGATTTACATCAATAGGCAATAATACGCGCACATCAAGAGTTCTTTTGAAAAGAAATGTTATTTAGTTGAGTCCTTATTTAAATTTTTATCAAACACTAATGGGTCAAATGTAGGAATAGTCATAAGATCTAGCCTCAACCTTATTTAATATGTTGGTCCATTGATAATTAAAGTTACGGCGAGATCTTAGATTCATTCATTAATCATTGAACTCCCAAATAGAAATTACAGGTCTGGCAATTTTAAGGCTTTGATTTATGTAAACAGATCTTGCAGGACTATTTTAAATAATGATGTTTACAACGATAATTAGAAAAATAATAATAATGATAATTAATGATAACAGTAATAATGATAATATTGATATAATAATGATAATGCCATTTAATGATATAAAAAGTAATTAATAACTATAATTCTAATGATATAATAATAATAACTCTGTATAATGGTACAAACAACAATCAATAATAATAATGATAAATAATAATTCAAATAATAATCAATAAAGATAATGATAAATAACAATTTTAATGATAAAAACATTAATAAATTGTCTGAAAAGTTATTAATTTATAAAACATTTTCAATATGTTTTGACTTGAAATATAAATGTATGTTTTCTCGAAATTTTTTAAGAACTTATTTCTAGTTTGGAGAATTTGGGTTTCTATTGTAAATAAAATATTACAAGTAAATTTCTATTTATTATCAAAAATATTTAGAAAAACATTATCGCAAAGAACATTTAGTTTATATTGTATATACGTTCTATTTTTCAGTTTGGAATTGTATAGTATGTAATAATTAAGGTTTCCCCTTGTTTTTCAAATTTTTACTTTTTTTGTTAAGAATCAATGCAAAATATAGCAACGTTAATAGTTTCTCGAATTTTATTTTATGCTTATAAGCAAAAACAAAATAAAAATAAGTTCATTTAAGAAAAAATGTTGAGACCTTACATAAAAATTTCCAAATAGTAACTACTGTTAAACTATTTTCTAGTATTAAAGAATTAACAAAAAAATAATATTACTACTAAGAATGAATGATGTTTAAACTAACCTATTAGTGAATAAAATAGTTAACTTTTATGTCTAAGATAGTAAAAATTTACATCCTCAAGTTGACTAACCTTTGTTAAAGTGCACACTTTTTTATTGATTCAATTAACTTTCCTGTGATTTAATCAAAATTATATAACATTGTACCAA
>JARUHE010252383.1:0-13037 GCA_031471125.1 Archaeomysis grebnitzkii | reverse complement strand
TTAAATCGACCACTATCGATGTTGTATACGCTCAAACAAAGTCTGATTTAAATTGGTCACTATCGATGTTGTATATGCTCAAACAAAGTCTGATTTAAATCGACCACTATCGATGTTGTATACGCTCAAACAAAGTCTGATTTAAATCGACCACTATCGATGTTGTATACACTCAAACAAAGTCTGATTTAAATCGACCACTATCGATGTTGTATACGCTCAAACAAAGTCTGATTTAAATTGGTCACTATCGATGTTGTATATGTTCAAACAAAGTCTGATTTAAATCGATCACTATAGGCGTTGTATACGCTCAAACAAAGTTTGATTTAAATCGATCACTATCGATGTTGTATATGCTCAAACAAAGTCTGATTTAAAATCTTTCTGTTTGAACTACTTGTTAGAAAAATATAATCTAGCTCAGCTGTTAGTTTTTGATTGTTCATACACATGCTTAACTTAACTTGTTTTTTAATGATAGTTTTAGTCTAGCTAAAATTTTTAAATCCAAATACTTTAAAAAGCCAAGGTTTTGTGTAGATATAATTTATTTACTGAGGGTTATGCTTTCTATTTAAAAAAAATGTTTTAATGTTATTTTAGTTATAGTATTGAAGTATTTTAACACTTTAACAGTTTCTTGTAACACTGGTGATACATAAATCTAATATTTTAGTCCACTAATAATAATAATAATACAAATTTAAGTTAGTTATGTTTTTGATTTCTTTATACAGGTAAGTAGTTACTTGTATGATGTAATCAAAAACATAACTAACTTAATTTGTATCACTGGTGTAACATAAGATGGAGTAAACTATATTAGATTTATGTATCGCCGGTGTTACAATAAATGGTTAAAGTGTTAAATATAAACATCACACTGTCAAATTTTTTAAATTTCTTTTTGTGTATATGTTAACTTGAAGTATGTTTTTCATTGTTTGATACTACAGCTCTTATAGAGTTTTATCTAGCTTTATATCTATAGCTTAGCAGTTTTTAAAGCTTAGTGTTTTTAACAAGAACTTGCAATCACATCTTTTTCATAATTTCGAGCCTTTTTTACTAGTGCCTTTTGTCATATTTGTTCATCTTTTAGTATTTTAATGTGAAATTTGGCTATATATGTATATATGTGTGGTACAGAACTGGGGTAGGGGGCCGTTCCCCCAAGGTATCCCCCTTACTGAGCCGATCTCCACTGCGCCATCGCCGCACCATCTCGGATGTGCCGTCTGCTTTACGTCGTAGGTCGACGGCTACTCCGTATGTACATCTCTGATTGCTCTTTTTGTCTAAGGTTTCTTTCTGCTAAGTCTCTTTCACAAAATCATGGATTAAAAAATGTGATTATGGGTGGTCAATAAATTTATATTTTTAAGATTTATAAAAGTTCTTAAACATTATTTTATATTTCAATTTTTTTACCATTGTTCTCGATTGTTAGTCAAAGGAGTAACTATATTGCTTTATTATGTATTTTAATTAATTTTACTCTAGTTCAACATCTAAATCATTTTCAAAGTAATTGAGATTTCTAGTATATTTATTGTCGAATCTGCAAATAATCGGGGATTTTCCCCCAAAGCTTGTTGTCTAGAAATATGTCGATTTTTTAGAGAAAGACAATATTATAATTGAAATATAAAATCTTAATTCTATTGATCACACTCAATGTGTTTAGCATGACTATCTGAGACAATCGTGTCATGTAGCGCCTGACATTTGCATGATAGTTCTTGAGGTAAAACATTTTTTAGTTAACTTTTGATGTCAATTGAAATGAAGAAAAATACAATGCATGGAATTTGTTACTAGATTTTCTGAATAAAGTTCTTAGAATAGCTTTAGATGTGTCCAATCAGAGTGGGTTGAGTGGAACAGTTGAACAGTATCGTCATTGAACACTCGTTTGTAGAATTTACATATTCTGTGGCAGAGAAATAGTTAATCGTGTAGACTAAGGTACATCATTATATTTGTATTCTAAATTTATCCCTGTAGACAAAAGATGGCTAAAAGTTGTGTGAAGACAGAATTTGAGGAGAATACAGATGGATTTGTATTGTATGCCAAGTTCACTTAATTTCACTCAATGATGTGCAAACTAAACGCTTTTCTTTGGTAAACAAAGTGCAATAATATTGAAATACTTTCTGTGATTAAACAAAGAAGATGTTCCGACTTACAAATAGTTAATGTAAACAAATATATTTGTTTTTTACAAGTTGATATAATTTCAGCTTTAATAGTCCCAAAGTTCAAATAGCAAATAAAACTAGTCTGATGAGAAAATTATAATGACACTCTTCAGTATATATTTCCAAATTTAAAGAATTTATTGAAGGTGTTAATTAAAAGCTTTATTTATCAATTCTGTAAAATTAAATAAATTTTATTAATTTTTGGCAATACAAAAAATTATAAAAAGAATAATTTTTCTTTATGAAGATTGGCATCAAAATCTAGGAAACATTGTGGTAGAAAATATAAATTTAATTCAAGCTTTTTTATAATAATGCTATTGAACATATATGTGATAAATGATCATTCTGAGTAGACTACCTTTTAATACTTATTAAAAATTATATTTTTGAATCCATGATTACTTCTACTTAAAGTAACTTTTTAGGCTGTGACAAATTCCAGCCTCTATAAACTACTATTTATTGCTGGGGATGTAGAGGCAATTTTTAAAGCACATTTATGACAAAAATGTTTTTTTTTTGTTTTTTTTTATAAAATGAACATGAATGTTTTATAAGTAATTTTGAATTATATTGTCACAGGAAATTTTTTTGTAAGATCAATATTTACTGAAATAATAGGATTTTTTTTAGGGATTTTTTATAATCAATATTTATTGACACAATAGGTTGCTAAATCTCTGGTTAGCGATAACTTTGCACATTTTTAACCAAATTTTTTTTTTTTGCAATTTTTCTTATTGAACACAAATTGTTTTTGTTTAACAATTTTTTTATTGAACATGAACGGCTTTATGTCATTCTGAACAATATAGTCCAAGAGTTTTTTTTGTAAAACAAATACTTATCATTAAATCTGGGTAGAGACCACTCAGTACATTTTGACCAAAAATAATTTATTTTTTATTTTTGTTTAGAGAATTTTTATTGAGCATGAATTGCTTTATATGTAATTCTGAACAATATTGTCCTAAGGAAGTTTTTTTTGTAAAACCAATGTTTATTGAAATAAAGGTTTTAAAATCTCTTATTACATTTTTTTAAATTTTGTTTCACAGGTATTTCATATATAATTTTTTTTCGGTCACAGCTTTGATTCGTTTACAAATTTCCTCGTATTTGCTAATATTGTTTTCGACAAAACTCGCAAATAATATGAGTAGAATTATTTGGGTTTTTTGATTATATGAAAATGTATTTATTTTAGTTGTTTGCAATTGGAAAACATCTCAAATATTAATTTCGAAGATACATATCATACTAATCTAACGTCAACGGCCTTGGCCACGTTGAAACACCGCTTCCCGTATGATCAGCGAAGTTAAACAACGTTGGGTCTGGTTAGTACTTGGATGGGTGACCGTCTGGGAACACCAAATGCTGTTGGCAAGCGGCGGTGAATGTGCATTGTACCCATAGCCTGGTCCATTGGGACCGAATAAAAAATAAATAAAAAAAAACAAAAAAATAACAATGCAACCTCCATAATGTCACTTAAGCCATCTTGCAGTATAATAAACAGATTTCAAATCCATACATTCCTTTTCCGTGGATCTTCCTCTGTTGGAAAGTGAAAATAAGACCAGTCTGCCAAATTTGTCAAGTGTTATCTGATGACCTTACAGTAGAGATCTAACATTAAGGTCTTCACCTGCATCAGCGACGATTGCCACTAATTGATGAAACATATCATGACAATCTTTTGAAATTCGACTTTTCCATGCTTTTAGCCTTCATTTGTGTCTGTCAACTTGCCATGAAGGTGCTATATATGAAAGGGTTGAGATCATTAAAGATGAGAGATATATCTGGCAAATAAGCTGACTAACTCCCATACTATCACATAATACAGTGATTAGTTTCGAATTAAAACATTTGTCTTCATATGGCTCACAATTTCTACAACTGCTGAGTACATTTCTTAGTTTTTTTTACATTTTTTTGCTGCAAGACTTTCTCGGTGAAGAAAGGAGTGTGTCGACTTGCATTCAGAGTAGCCACATCTCAATGCTGTCAGCGCCATAAAAATACACACATACACAAAATTTTAAACCCAACGATGTAGCAGCTTTAAGTCTTGCACAATTAAGAACTCATTGCTTTTGTTATAACTAAATTGTTTTCTTCATTTGTTTGTGTTTGAAAATGAAATTAACATTCTGCTATAATCTATGGTCTGTAACTCACTTGTGAAATGGAAACTGGACAGTAAGAACAATACAAGTAGACACTGAATTGCTCTCTGGGTGAGGGTATAGTGTTGAATTTTCCGTCTATCGATTATGGCTGCCATATAACGAATAATTGAGAAATTACTAAACTGCAGCAATAAACTATGGTAAACAAAAAATGGTACCGGCAGCTGATGGCTTGCAAACCGACACTGGTATGCGTACCACCACTTATTCGAAGTAGTCACGTAGCTGTGACGTCATCACTATCAGTTCGCTGTGATTGGCTGAAGAAATTTATCGTAATTAGCATTAATTGACGTTTCTTCGTTCTATGATATGGCCGTGGCTTCAGTTTGACGAGTGTCAGATGGCATTGAGGACCAACCAACGTCACAAGTTATTGGTATTAAAATAAGATTTAAAGTTACAGATTTTAACCAAACTATAAAAACAAAATTATTTTCATTTTTGACTAACCAAGTTTCAAATTTTGCCAAATTTGGAGATAGAACATTTAATTTAAAAGTTAGAAGCGCTTCCAATGAGATTGTTATTTAACCTACTTAAATAAACTTTGTATCGAACAAAAAAACAATTTGGCTTTTATTCATAAAAAATGAGCTTTCCAATTTATGCAATTTTTATCAAAACTTTAAAAAACTTTGTAAAACTTTAACATAATATTAATATAATAACTGATATAACAAATCAAACGCTAAACTAACACTTAGAATAGCTTGATCATTGTCAGTTCATTGAAGTTGTTCCTGTAAATCTTATCTGAAAAAATGTAATATCTAACAACTCAATTGATCAATATTGAAATTATTTGTTTATCTTAATGAAAATTTCCAAATATTAAAACTATTTCAAGCTGCATTGAAGTATTGAAAATTTTTACAACCTTGGGAAAAATATGAATTAGGTTTTTTTAAATAAAGGAAATTGAATTTTTTTTCAAATACTTGCACCTCAGTTATAAAAAAAAGTTGAACAAGAAATAGATTTGCTTAAAATGTTTAAAAAGTTTATATGTAATGTAATATCCTAAAATTTCAACCAAAAACTGATGTTTTTACAAAATGAATTTTAAAAGTAAAAAGTTTTAACTTTTGAGGAAATAAATTGAATAGCTTCTACTTTTACTTTTAAAATCATATTCTAAAAGTTTAATATTTATCGAAATTAAATTTATATTTAACTTTTATTTTATTTTACATAACATCTATCAGGTTTATGTAGTGAAGGAATATATAACATAGCATATATGTGCTATGGCATATCATAAATGTGCTATATCATAGCATAGATGTATTATAACTTAGCATAGATGTGCTGTAACATAGCATAGATGTGCTATAACATATAATTTTGCGGGCATTAATGTGAAGGTAATTTTCTATTATTCCCTCAGTCGTCCATGTAGGGTTTTTTCATCAAACCACGTGAACAATGAAGCCTTATCCAACTGCACATAGTATTATATATCTTTCTTTTAAAAATGTTTTCGTTAAAACGAGTGAGGTTGATTGGAGTGTAGTTTGAACCAGTAAGTACATCTTCCTCAAAATTTGTCATGTAGAAGCTTGCGAAGGTTGTCCCAAAGGACTACCCATAGCAACTAGACCGATTTGTTGTTAATATTGCCTGTTGGTGATATGAAAAAGACGTCTGGGTTTCAAGGAACGTTTTTAAAATTGTTTCTAGTATTTGCGGTGGTGCTCTGTTTGGATTTCGATAAACATGATTTGCGATTATCGTAATTTTTTCTTTAATAATAAACACATTTCTTAAAACACTTTAAATGTTAAGAGACGCAGGTCTACAGTCATAGGAACATCAATCTGGACCTGCATATATAAAAAGTATTCTTTAATATTTCGACTAAATCTAAGCCAATGACATCGCATCGAATAGTCTCTTCTAATTGTAGTAAATGGGTGAATCTTAAGATAATTGTATTACATTGAATGTTCAGTCAACTAAATAAAAAAAAAACTAAAATGTTGGAACTAAATGGAAAAACTACTAAATTGTTGGAACTAAATAAAAAAAAATACTAAATTGTTGGAACTAAATAAAAAAACTACTAAAATGTTGGAACTAAATGGAAATGCATTAAGAAGTCCAGATTGATGTGTCTGCCACTATACCTCAACTGTGAATGCTATATATTAATTCAGCAGCTTAAGTATGTATGTCTCCTAACCCTTTAACGCCTGATTTATAACTACCCTAAGGTCTACAATCCCATTAAGTTTGCATTGAAAATAACCCTACAATTGCCACTATTTTCTCCCTACAGGCGTTAAAGGGTTAATATTGAAAGTCTCTTAAAAAATGGGCCTATTGAAGAATTCTAATTTATTTACCATTTCATCTTTTAAATATTTATATAGAAATTACTTTGAGTTGTTGTCATATTATGTAATCTTACTGTTTATAATTATTTTTATTTAATAATGACAGTTAAAGTTATTTTTCGCTAATAACAATCGTTATTATTATTTCCCATTAATATTTGTCTAATAACAACCGTTATTAGTATTTCCCATTAATAACAACCGTTATTTTTATTTCCCATTAATATTTGTCTAATAACTACCGTTATTAGTATTTCCCATTAATAACAACCGTTATTATTATTTCCCATTAATTTTTGTCTAATAACTACCGTTATTATTATTTCATATTAATAACAACAGTTACTATTATTTCCCATTAATAACAACCGTTATTATTATTTCCCATTAATAACTACTGTTATTACTATTTCCTATTAATAACAACAGTTAATATTATTTCCCATTAATAACAACCGTTATTATTATTTCCCATTAATATTTGTCTAATAACTACCGTTATTATTATTTCCAATTAATATTTGTCTAATAACTACCGTTATTATTATTTCCAATTAATAACAACCGTTATTATTATTCCCATTAATATTTGTCTAATAACTACCGTTATTATTATTTCCAATTAATAACAACCGTTATTATTATTTCCCATCAACACTTGTATAATAACAACCGTTATTATTATTTCCAATTAATAACAACCGTTATGATCATTTCCCATTAATATTTGTCTAATAACAACAGTTATTATTATTTCCCATTAATAACAATCGTTATTATCATTTCCCATTAATATTTGTCTAATAACAACCGTTATTATTATTTCCAATTAATAACAATCGTTATTATCATTTCCCATTAATATTTGTCTAATAACAACCGTTATTATTTACTTCGTTATTATTTGGTGTAATAAAGGAGAAATGTGATTAAGGATCTCATCTTAAAAGTAACTCAATATATTTGAGTTAAATATTCTGGCGAGCACAACCGTAGAGTTGTTTTTGCAGGCTGAATAGATCGTCTAGAATGCCACGATAACCCTTTTGTTCGAAGTAATTATATTGTTTTGCAATTTTTCCATAATTTATCTTTCGCCTGAAATTCTATTCACTTTTTTTGGCTTTGCGCCTCGTTTTAGCGCTTCTTTTGATGCTTTAAACCCCCTTGAACGGACATTAATAACGCGGATTTGCACTTTATTTACTTGCGCTTTTGAGGTTGATTAATTAAGATGACGACGCATTGGTTGCGTGAAGATGATAGACGAAGATTGTGTTCTTTGTTAGTAGTAATAACATATTAAAGGATAGTGCTAGTAATAATAATAATGATAATAATAATAGTAGTAATAACATATTAAAGGATAGTGCTAGTAATAATAATAATGATAATAATAATAGTAGTAATAATAACATGTTAAATAAAAGATATTACTAGTTATAATAATAATTATAATAATAGTAGTAATAACATATTAGAGGATAGTACTAATAATAAAAATGGTATATTCAATAATTATAGTAGCAGTAGTAATCATATTAATAGTACAATAGTAATAATAACATATCATTAACATAATATAGTAATAATAATAATAATTATAGTAATAAAACATAATAATAATAATAAAGATAGTAATAAAAATAATAATAATAATAAAGTAAGTAATAAAAATAATAATAATAATAATAATAAAATTAGTAATAAAAATAATAATAATAATAATAAAAGTAGTAATAATAGTAATCATAGAGTTGTACAAAAGCTATAATAGCTCAAAACTGACTATCTAACCAAGGGTTGGGAAACTGGTGCCCGGAAGCGCAAGTGCGGCCGCGCAGGCTTTTTATTGCGTCCTCATTTCTATTTCCTTGTGTGCACAACCATCGAGTAGCATCTAGTAGCATCTAGTAGCATCTAGTAGCATCTAGCAGCATCTTCCTTTATAAACGTTATTTTCTCTAAAATGCGAGTAGAATGACTAGCTAAAAATGACTCCCAGTTTTAACTGAGCTGGTCTAAAAGAATAAACAACATGTGTGTTTGCTTAGAACATAAACAAACATCTATATACTGTATATACTTATATGAATACACATCTATTGATGGATTGAGATTTCAACTAGGTTGACCAGAGATTTTGCCAAAGATTTCACACATACCAGTCTAGCAGTACTGGCCATTCCTGGTAACACTGAATTTGCATATCAGTTCAAGTTTGTTTTTTTCCGTGGTAGCATTGTGAAGATTCCATAATTTTGTTGAGTGAATTTTTTGATACCCTTATTAGTATGGCAAGTTATTTTAAGAATCCTAAAAAATAAATACTCGTAAACGTGGTCAGTTTGATGCAATATTAACTGAGCCTTATTTTTTATTGAAACAAATAACAAATGCATTTGTCTTACTTACAACGTAGAAGTAACCATTTGTAAGAAATGCAGTATTGAGAAACATTTTTCACAAGACAGAGAAATGTGAAAGGAACTGTGTGGTCAGATAAGGTAACATCCTTGAAGGAAAACCTGAATAAAGTACAAACTCTTTTTAAAAAGCATATTATTGAGAGTGAATCAATAACTCGAGCTAGTTATGCAGTATGCCATAATATTGCTTAAAAACTCATACCACGTACTGATGGTGAATTTGTGAAAGAATGTATCATTTCTGTTGTTAAGAAAATATGTCCTGAAAAGATGCATTTATTAAGAAATATTAGCTTTAATTATATTGCTATTGATATTCAAAATTATCTAAAATCTGATACAGAAGAATTTGTTTTTTATTCATTGGTTATTGATGAGACAACCGATCTGTCTAGTAGTGCTCGAGTGGTAATGTTTATAAGCGGGATAACGGCAAAATTTCAAATTCAGGAAAGATTTCTTGCTTTAAAATCAATGCATGGGACACCTAGAGGTGAGGAAGTATTTCAAATGATTGACTCAACTTTTATAAAGTTGATATTTAACATATGATAAAATGAGTGGTCTCGCTATAGATGGTGCTTCATATAAGGCAGGTCGTGAAAAAGGACTCGTATAGCTTTGATTACAACTTAACTTAAGAAACATCTTTTGGATCCAGAATCTTTAATTATGTGTCACTGTTTCATTCATATGGGAAATGTATGTGCACAGTATCTCAAAATAGAAAATTTGATGAATGTTGTAACCAAGGTCGTTAATTTGATCAAAAGCAAAGAGTTGAATAATAGAGAATTTAAAGATTTTTTGAAAAATCTCGAATATATTGTGGAGATCTACTGTATTGTACAATTATGAAGTTGAGTGGTTAAGTAAGGCTCAAATGCTTACGCGATTTTATGAACTAAAAGAAGAATTGGTTTGTTATGGACATAAAAAGTGATACCTATTTAGCATTTTCGGTAGATATAACTAGTCATTGGAATAGCTTGAACATGAACCTACAAGGTCTAAATCAGATAATAACAAGTTTTTTTTCTCCTATTAAACGATTTGAATCGCTTCTTCACTTATTTGTCATACAATTTAAAAGAAAATGTTTCACACATTTTCCCAATTTGAGTGAACAAAATCTTGAATCAAAAAATGAATATAGTTTGGAAGGCTTTTGATGAAATTTAAAAGCAGATTTGAAGAAACAAAAGATGATAACATCGAAATTAAAGTTCTTGAAACGCATTTGATGTGACTACTGATGAGCTGCCAGATTCTTTCCAATTTCAATTAATTGATTTACATCCGAAAAACTCATTAATATCGAAATGAAATAATCTGTTTTTATTAGAGTTTTAAAATTACATCAGTCCTGAAAAGTTCCCTTCATTGCACACAAATAGCTTGAAATATGCTTCACAAGTTGCAACACCTTATCAATGTGAGCAGTTTTTTACAAACTAAATTATGCAAAAAATCGTCTACGTACCAGACCTACAGACGATAATCTGAGTGATGAATTACTAATATCAGTTTCTTCATAAGCATTCAAAATTGCAAAAAAAGCAATAAAAAGCACTTTCATCTTTCTCATTAAATACGTAAAATAAATACATGTAAGTACCTATAAGGATTTTATACAACACGTATGCCATTTATAAATATAAATTAGTTTAGGTGAACTAGTGAATTTCTTAAAACTCAATTTTCTCTGCGTTTGATTATTAGGATTTCTGAAACATTGGATAAGTGTACTTTAATAAATATATAATTCCTAATATTTGAAATTCAATTTAATTTTTAATGTGCTTGCTTTTATCCATGTTTGTTATATTATTATAATGGATACATTAGCTATAGAAGTTATAACTTGTGACGCGCTCGTGAACTCTCTTTTTTGAAAATGTGTGCCCGTTGTACTAAAAAGTTTCCCCACCACTGATCTAACCCAACCGGCATTCTAATATTGTCACAACGTTATTTTAAAACCTTCTAACATTTATACAACGTTGTATTTTGCAAAGTCATTAGAATGAGTATTGAAGCCAACATTGTATGAACATTTAATATCGTTATTTAAATGTTATAACAACTTTCCGTACAAATTTTACTTTAACATACTTCAATAAAACGTTATATGAACGGTCCGGTTCACAAGTAGCATATTTACATTAGATATCCCTTGAAACATTTTCTGTATAAATGTCTACATAGAAAACCTACAAATTAACTTATAAACTGTTATCAGGAAGTTATCCATTATGTATGTAAGTTATAACATTTTTTATTTAGATTTTTTGTTGTTTTTTAAGTATTAGTTGCTACTACACTTCAATACCTTTATGTTGATATGGTTAAAATTTTACCCGTACAAAATTACAATAGACCCATCTGTATTCTGGTTACACGTATTATCAACGTAATACAATGTTAGAGTTTGTTGTTTTAAAAAAAATCACATTTTCATTTTTGAAAAAAAAAACTTATTAATTGACTTATTATGAGATTAAAGCCTTAAAATATTGAAGTCAGTCACTATGTTAATTTATTACAGTAGAACTCCTGAGTTATAAAGTATTGGCTGTTTCATAACTCATAGATATCTCGTATCTCAGGAAGACAGAATATCTGGACGGTTTTCTATGATTTGAATAATAGAAAATGCGTATCATATCTATAGATAACTATACAATTTTTATTCTGCGTGTTGTTAAATAAATTTTTTATTTAATAAACTACTGCAAGTAAATACTATATATGAATTAACTGTAAGAAAATACTATATATAAATTAACTGTAAGTAAATACTATATATAAATTAACTGTAAATAATTACTATATATAAATTAACTGTAAATAAATACTATATATAAATCAACTGTAAATAAATACTATATATAAACCAAATTCAAACAAATAAAAACTCAGGTAAAACAAGTGACATAACTGTTATAGTGTTAGGTACAAAATACACACATGTAAACTATTACCAGATTTGCTATATACCCAATTTTCAATTTTTCTTTATTTAATAAGTTATATTGAAACCATAAAAATGAGATCGTTGGCGATTACAAGTGTCCTATCTAATATTTTCACAATATTTAATTTTCATACCCCTTAAAAACCTCTGAAAAAATATGAAAACATTTCATTATTCATGTACTCATAACTCAGGTATGCCGTTACTCTGAATTTTCATAACTCATGCGTTTCACTTTAACTCCAACTTAAAGAATTGAAAACATAAAATTCTACATTTTTTTGGTATTTTTCTATACCAAAGTATTTATAAACAACTAGAAAATATAATTTCAGTTTTTTTGTTAATATTTCACAAGATTACAAAAATTAATTATTGTACAAAAATTATAATTTTAAATTTAAAAAATTTAAATGTTTTCGTTTAAATAACAATAAAATATTTGATTTATTAAACAAATAATTAAAAAATATTTAATTTAATTAATAAATAATCATAAAATGTTTATTCAAAATTTTGAGAATTTTCATTATGCCTAAATATTGTTTTAGCCAAATTTCCGCAATTTTATCAAAAATTTCCATCTATGAATTCTTAATTAATTTTTTTGCCGCTTTGGGGTTATCTGGAAATTCTTTGGATCTTATTTTCTGGTTTTAATATCGAGTCAAATAACTTCACTGATAATTCTGCCTTATCTTTATTATCTTATCCTTATCATTTTATTATCTTTATTATCTTATCTTTATCAGTTTATTATCTTTATTATCTTATCTTTATCAGTTTATTATCTTTATTAGTTTCTTATCTTTATTATCTTATCTTTATCAGTTTATTATCTTTATTAGTTTCTTATCTTTATTATCTTATCTTTATCAGTT
>JARUHE010252272.1:0-13038 GCA_031471125.1 Archaeomysis grebnitzkii | reverse complement strand
AGAATCAAAGAAAATGTAGTATTTTGAGGTACCACAAATGTATTATTTTAATTGTCTCGCCATCAACCTAGGACCCTATTCCGCTGAACATTGATTCAACATTTTGTGCGTTATGAGAGTCAAATGGGGCATTTTGTGGTATTTTTGGGCACTTTGGGGCATCTATAGCATTTTTGGGCAGTTAAGGGCTTTTGGGGCAATATGCGCATTAGGGGCACCAAGGGCATTTTACGGATAAATGCCCCAATGTCCGAGCTCTAGTATTAACCTATACCACAAAGTTAATATGTTCAGTAAGTCAGAAATGAAAAAATACATTTATTTAGACTGTATCCTATAATTTTTTTTATGTAAACAAACTTTCGAAATATTTTTGAAAGAAATTAATGTGAAAACATAAATTTTGAAAAATCCAAGTATTTATGGAAAAAAGGATTCGAAAACGTTAATAATAATTAACATTTCTTTAATAAAAGAGTTATATTTAACCCTTAACACCTGAATTATAATTACCCTAAAATATCTACAATCCAATGAAATTTGCGTCGAAAATAACTGTATAATTGTCACTATTTTGTCCGTACAGGAGTTAATTTTTAAATTTGAAAATAAAGTGGGCGGAGCCTATATGATAAATTCTTGCAATTGTGCCATGTATTCAACCCCCTTTTTATATAATTATTATAGTTACAACAATTAATTCTATAATGAATATATGTATATGATTAAATATGTTATAAATTGTATTCGCCTTTCCGCCTGAAAAGCCATAAACCTAAAATTTTGCAATACAAGGTAAGAAATCGGCGAGACTTGGCATATTTTTTGCCTGGCAACAGTTGTTGAAACTGCTGCTGCATCGACCGCACCCATCATTTAGTAACTGACAGTTGAGAACATTGTCATGATAATATAAATCTGGTTTTGAATAGTTTCCAAGTTTCAATTATGACCATGCTTTTTGTATTTGGCATCACTGTGGGCACGGCAGTATATATGTTTAATTGTATTTAGGCTTTTCACGAAGTGATTTTCAAAACAAATGCCTATTAACGCTATCCGTCTCAAAAGCAAATTGACCTTTATTTTTTAATATCCAAAGATGCCACAATTAATTAACAAATTTTCAAAGGCCTACTTTAGATCGCATAATCAAACCGTGCGACTTAAACAAGAAAGTACTATAAATTTAGGGAGGTTTGTAGTTCCTCAATGGCAACCGTTATTTGTGATTTATATTAGGTTAGGTTAGGTTAGGGTAGGTTATGTTAGGTAAGGTAAAGTACTATTTCACAAAATAAGTGAAATCTGAATGTTTTTCATGTTCAGTACTTTTTTATTTGGGATCTAAATAGGCTTTGCCAAGATTTTAAATTTAATAAAAGCATTATAAAGTATTTGAATATTGCAATCATCCTTCAAAATATGTTAAAAAGTTTGCATATTTCTTGTGTGTCAAGTTGTCAACTGCACTGAAAGTTGAAATTGTAATGCATTAAAAATTAATTCGAATAAACAGGTTTGACATACATTGATAAATACAATTATTTGTGTAACCTAAACGACAAAAGAATAAGTTTTTATCAAACGACAGTGAAAGACAGGCTGCCATAAAAATGTCAAAATTTCTAAACTTAGGCTTTAAAGTTTTTGCGATAAACTTATTCCCAACATTCCGATACATTTGTTAACCAAGTCATTCATTCCATAAAAATCTTCGCTGAAAGATACAAAAGTTTTTTGTTTCACTATTGTGTTTTTCACGACATGACACAGCACCTAATTATGACGTCATCATTTACCTTTCTATTTTTGTAATTTTCATGCCTTTATTTCTAACAAAATTATATATAGAATAAATTTAGAAATTACAGTGTACACAATATATAAAAGAGGCCTAAAAATAATTACTATCTCTTATAGTAATTATATTTGTTTCAACCATGCCTTAAATATTATATAATGTTATAATATTGTGTATTATTATATTATATTATTATTACATGATATATATTATACAATTCTAAACCTATAACATTAGCATTGTGTGGAAGAAATTAGTTTGTTTTCTCAAATATGTTTAATTTAAAAAATGTTATATATACAAAAATTTGGATCTATGTTTTTTATAAAACTTACTTTCGTAGGATTAATATATAATATGTTTATACAAATGTTTTAATGTTTCTTTGCTACAACATTTCTCCATTATAGTGAGATCTTAAAGTTCGTCTCTTTCATAAGTACGAGCTTTCCTTTGTTTCTTCATTAAAGTTAAAACAATTTAAACAACTCCTTGAAAAAGTTCTTGACATTTACTATTGTTAGTTTTTAGTAAATTGAATGTCTAATGATGGATAGTTTAATAATTGATGATTAAATTGAATAATTTCGATTTATAATGATTAATTTAATTTTAGTATTATATAATTCTGGCCTGGTGTAAAAAATACTAAATATAGTACACCCGTATGCAAAATACAACATTCAATAAAATCCCTACAAAACTACCCTACGTTTCAAGAACATGTTTTCATCTAATCAGTTCCATTGCAGCTATTGAATAAGTCACTTCAATGCTCGCAGTCCCATTGAAGCTGTTAATCAAGACACATCAACGCTTCCATTTCCATTGAAGCAAATGAAGAAAAACCCACAATTCCAGTTATCACACTAATCAAATTAGAGCTAAGAAATTACAGTGGAGAATTGAAGAATGATCGCTGATGTTCCCAATTGTAAGGATGAATTGTACGTCAAGATTTGCATAACAACGATGGGTGTTTAAATTGAAGCGACCAGACTCCAACAGGATGGCCATCCACTTCCACACCGCCGGAAAAGCAATGCTAAGGATAAGCATAAGTGGTTATATTCTTATATCTTGCGTTGCTTTAGACCATAAGCCAGAATCTAGTGTCAAATAAAAAATAATTTAAACCTAATATCAAATAAAAAATAAATTAAATCTAGTCTTTCAAAAATAAATTAAAATAAATATTAAATTAAATAAAATTATTATAAAAATAAGTCTTAAAATAAATTCTTAATTATAGCGTCATTGCCTAGGTTTCGAGAAGTTATAATTAAATTAAAATTCTAATACAAACTCTGTATTGGCGTAAAATGTGCTATCAAAGGTTTTTATTAAAAATTAAAAATTATCTACAGCGAAAGGTGTGGATCGTCAAGCATAACCCTCGTAAATCCGTGTTTGTCTGATGTTTCGAGAGACCGTTAGGTGTTTGACTTTCCAGTATTGAAGTTAAATGTTTGATACTTGTATGGCTACAGTGCTGGTTTACTATATTGTTTGTTTTCATTCAGTTGTTGCTTGTAAATAAATATCTAATACTTGGCACTTGAATATCCTTTCCACATTGTAGAAATCTATATATTCGGGGAAAGATCAATAAACCAATTAAAAAACTAAATTTGTTTCTCCATCTCTTTTAAGACTTTGAAGTTTAATATAAAAAATTATTGAGCAAAACAGTTAACACACGCACACGCGCACGCACATATATACATATATACACACATACATACATATACATGCATACATACATACATACGCACGCGTGTGTGTGTTTGAGAGTTCGTGGGTGCGTGTTTGTGGTTGTATGCATGTAGTTGTTTATTAATATATTACCAATGCTTATGTTGACAGTTCTTATTGATGTTGATATTCTTATAAGCAATGATCGTACATTCGTACTAATGTCAATAATTTTCTTATATAAAAATATAAACAAAAACATATTTTTTGCGTTTTGTTCATGACCAAATCTCGTGACAATATTTCTATAAAAACTGGATAACTTCAAGTTGATAAATCAGAAAATCGGATGTTTGAATTATTCTTGTCTTCATAGACAGATTAAAATACTTTTCACTTTTTTTAGTTATCTTGATTAACTTGTTTTGTTGACATTACAATTACCAATGCAGTAAACAAAACTATTTCTTAACACCCAAGTCCCAACCATGGATATGTAAAAATGTATTTATGTTTAATATACTACAGTTAATAAATGACTTTGTGAGTAAATAAATTTTTCTTAAATGAACCATTAAAACTGTTGTTACAAATTTAAATTTTACAAAAATATTGTTTAACTCTTAACGTCACATAAAAATGAAAGCGTAATGAACGATAAAGTTGTTTTTAATAACAGTTGTATGGTATTTTAGTTCTTATGATAATAAAGATGTTTTTTAATGACAGATGTAATGTATTTTAGTTCTTATGATAATAAAAATGGTTTTTAATAACAGCTGTAATGTATTTTAGTTTTTATGATAATAAAGAGGTTTTTTAATGACAGCTGTAATGTATTTTATTTCTTATGATAATAAAGATGTTTTTTAATAACGATTGTAATGTATTTTAGTTCTTTTGATAATAAAGATATTTTTTAATGACCGCTGTAATGTATTTTAGTTCTTATGATACTAAAGTTTTTTTAATGACAGGTATAATGTATTTTAGTTCTAACGGCAATAAAGATTTTTTTAATGACAGTTGTAATGTATTTTAGTTCTTATGATATAAAAGATGGTTTTTAATGACAGCTGTAATGTATTTTAGTTCTTATGACATCAAAGTTCTTTTAATGACAGGTATAATGTATTTTAGTTCTAACGGCAATACAGATTTTTTTAATGACAGTTGTAATGTATTTTAGTTCTTATGACAATAAAGATGTTTTTTTAATGACAGTTGTAATGTATTTTAGTTCTTATGATAAGAAAGATGTTTTTTAATAACGATTGTAATGTATTTTAGTTCTTTTGATAATATAAATGTTTTGTAATGATAGTTGTAATGTATTTTAGTTCTTATGATAATAAAGATGTTTTTAATGACCGCTGTAATGTATTTTATTTCTTATGACACCAAATTTTTTTAATGACAGGTATAATGTATTTTAGTTCTAACGGCAATAACAACTTTTTTAATGACAGTTGTAATGTATTTTAGTTCTTATGACAATACAGATTTTTTTAATGACAGTTGTAATGTATTTTAGTTCTAACGGCAATAAAGATTTTTTAATAACAGTTGTATTGTATTTTAGGTCTTATAACAATAAAAAAAATTGAATGACAGTTGTAATGTATTTTAGTTCTAACGGCAATACAGATTTTATTAAAGACGGTTGTAATGTAAAAGTTTTTTTTAATGACTGTTATAATGTATTTTAGTTCTTACGGCAATGATTAGCAACGTCTTAAAATGATTAAAGGAAAACTGACCGGATGAACGACTCGCCCATCCACCGTCGTCCAGGAGGTCTCCACCGCCAGTCCCGAAGGAGCCGCAGCAGCGCAGTTGAGGACACCTCCGGAGCTGTTGCTGAAGTGGAGTCTGGTGGGAGGCTGGAGGATGAAGACGGGAGCGTCGCCCTCGGCCGGGAGCACCTGATCCACGTTCTCCTTTTGGCGCTGGAGGTTCAAGTCCCAAGATAGAGTTGATCCTGAAATAGAGGAAAGAAATGTTGGTTAATATTTCGATAGATCTTGAATCACTTGAGTGTATTTATAACAAAGTTTTTTTTATGAGAATGTGCCTAAGAAATTCTTCACAAATATAATGTAACGTTTCAATAAATGCTGAATAGAGACATATACCCTGATGTGCTAGCTAGACCTAACTCGTTAAAAAGAGCTGGTTCTCTTATTATGTACTATACAAACACTTTCCATTTGACGACTTACTTTTTTAGAATTAATTTGCTTTCATGATTTTATTTTTTGTCAAGTTTTTTTATAAAGATATGTACCATCGACAGGAAAAATATTAGCACATTTTTCAAACATAAAAATAAGAGTAACGAAGTTATAAATATTTACTTTTTGTTGTAAAATCTATACTTTTATTGGGAATTTGAACGTGGCCTACCACAGTTTAAAGGAAACGCTATATGCTGGCAGCATATGTTTAGGGTACATCTAATTTTGGTATTGATGATGAAAATGACTACCGTTCTGTGACACATTATTGTGTATATATATATATATATATATTGAAAAAAACTGTAACACAACGTTTATGGTGTTCTAAATTATAAATACAATTTTGTCTAAAGTTATCAGAGAAACAAAGTAATCAAAACTCCTAGATTATCCAACTGAAATATAAACTTGTTTTCATTAATTCTGGTGAGAAATCTATAAAAGTAATTTCAATTAACTTGAAAATCAGGCGTTTTTACATATTCTAAAAAATCTGGACAGCAAAAATAAAATGTTTCTTGTATTTTTATTTCAAATTAAATTAAATGTTAAAAGTTTCAGTTAAGAACTCGTTCAATTATTTTTATTAAAAGCTTTCAAAATAAAAAAAAACACATTCGACGAGAAAGAAACTTTGTTTTATTGTTTCTTGTTTAAAAATTGTAAATTTCAGATATAATTCCAAATTCATTAGCAAGTTTTGTCTTTTTATTTCCGGTTTAAGATGTCTGAATAAAATAAAAGAGAGCTTTGTAATTGAATCATTTTTTTTCCTAGTTCGTGTTTGATGAATTCAAGTTTTGCACAATATCATTGTCAAATTACGTCGTTTGCTCAACAGCTCATAGTCTCGGAAGAATTAGAAATAATTAGTCACAATAATTGACTTCCCTGTTGTGGTTTTTGTTTTACTTTTTTTAGTGCCATGTGGTGAGAAATCAAAGCTCCGATATTACTTCACTATTATCGATTACAGTTGTGAAACACTGAAACGATTGGCATTTCTAAGTTCCTAAGATTCTAAGATCCGAAGATAAAAAAAACAGCAAAAAAAGGTCAAAAAGTTGTTTGTTAAAATGTGAACCGGGTTCAGATTTCTCAAATTTTGGAATTATGAAAATCATGGTTTGTGATAAATATGAGGCATAAATATGAGTCATTATATGAACTCCACAATCCTCACTTAGCCTCGCCCTCTCGTCTGTAGAGTGCATAAGTATACAGATGAAGCCCTCGTCAGGAGAATATGTAAATGTACAAAACAGTCATGATTGAATAAAAAGACAAAAATTATGTAAGAAAAATTATAATAAAATAATTACATTTTCTATTAGAATGGCCAATATCGTGTGACCATGTCCCCTACAAAAAACCTAAGCCAACAAACAAATGGCAGATGACAGTAAGAAAAAAGACTCACATTCAACAAAAGAGTTTGAGCTGCGGTCGTAGACGAACGTACCATCGCGCGTGTTAGCTGGGTTTCCTCCCCGTAGGTTCCCGCGAGAACCTTCTCAGTAGGATTATTCCCGCGGAGTTCATCTCTGAAGCCATCCACTTCATTGACGTCCTCATTGTGGAGCTCATATCCATGGTTTTCCCCAGTGCTAGAGTCTTCCATGTATGTGCCAGCCTGCAGGGTTCCACACCAAAGGATTTCTCAAAATTTTTATTGTTTGGCTATTGATCCGTGGAAATTTATATTTTCTGACGTAGGCCATCTCCCGGTGAAAGTTTAGTTTTGCCTGCAAAGTATTCATCCACTATTGTCGATAGTGTAGACTGAATGAGCACCCCAGCTCTCGGGTCCACTAGAAGCCCATCAACAACAAGATTCACATCTGAGATATATTAAAGGTTATAACTATAATAGTATTAAATTGTTTTATAATTCCTCTAGGTATGACCCATATTCCAATGAATTCCAACTCTTTGTAAAGTGATAAAAAATGTCTATTGACCGTGGGAGTTAATTTATTATCTAATTCATGATTAAGCAATTTTTTTAAATCTTAGAGATAATTGTATTGGAAACAAATGAAAGAAATGTGTTGATATACTAATATATATAATTTTATTAAGAAATTACTCAATAATTTTATAAACTTTTTTAACATACAACTTTAAGATTACAAGTGGCCTTCTTCAACGTAAGTATAAAAAAACATTAAAAAGAACAGAACCATAGCTATATAAAAAACAGTTAGTGATACAACGAATACTTCGCTTCGCTGCAGTTCAAAACTAATATAAATTGTTTTGATACTTTATAAATTATTTTTAACATTTTATTCAACCACTTTTATGAGCAAAATTACACCGTGTTCATCCGCCAAACCTGAAACAAGTGAGAAAGAGAGAAGAAATAAACTTATTAAAAAACGTGTCGGCTTTAAAAAAGGCGGAAAAGTTTGTCAAAAACTTTAATTTCAGCACAACAGGAAATGGCGACGCTGGAAACACAAAATATTTGAGGGAAAAAACTTTGATTTTTGTTTATTTTTTTGGTTTTTATCAAGAATTTATCTCCGGTAGATATAAGGTTGCCTCCATAAAATGATACTTTTTGAAAAAACTTTAAGAAATCACCATCATCCTTATGGCGTAGATAGATATGTTATATGTGAGTTACGCGTGTATTGAAGAAGTCGTTTCATGTTCAAATAATCTAATTGAATGCAATTTGAAGCCGCAACGCCGCCATTTTAGAGTTTACAATAACTAAACTTTACAACAACTGCATAGGTGAAACATAGAATGGGTCCAATTGTACATAAATAATGTATGTAATGCAAATTTATATATTATATCAAGGAACGGTGCATTGATTGTTTGTATTACTTATTTAAGGAACATTAATCCTTCATAAGTTGATGTTTGTTTTCATATATTATGGAAATTGAATACAACACTCCGAGGCATAATAATCAATAATAATAATAATAATAATAATAATAATAATCAATAATAATAATAATCAATAATAATAATAATCAATAATAATAATAATCAATAATAATAATCAATTGGAAAAAAGTTTCCATATTTATCAATGTAAACTTCCTTGTTTGTTTACATTTGTTCGTAACTCCAAGATGGCGGAATGGACCGTCAGCGCCACATACTCGCGATAGTGTGACAGAAATGACTAGACGAAATAATCAAGCGTGACCAGTCCATTACATAAGATATTGCAAAGACTATCAAGTTCATAATTTGATAATATATGACAACTTAACACTTACACCCTTTCTTGTAACACCGGTGATACATAAATATAATAGCTTACTCCATCTTATGTTACACAAAACAAGGTAGTTATGTTTTTGATTACACAAGAAATGGTTAAAGTGTTAAGAAAATACATAAAATCTGACTAAAATAACAACACTTTATAGATAAGCTGACGATAAAACAAGTTCTATAATACAAAATATTAAAAATAAGTTTGATCAGTGTAATATTTCAAGAGAAAATATAATTGAATAAAAGTATGAACAAAATATCAGCTAAGCTCTCCTTCAACGAGAGTTTAGGAATTTTACAGACTACACTTGAACATCTTTAAGCCAAGAGTTCTCACTTAGTGCGCTTACATAACTGAACGAAGTTGTCATTTGTTCTTATGTACAATCGGCAGCAAAATATTCGAACATTTTTCAAATAGAAAAAAAATATTGAAGTTATAAATAATTATTTTTTGTTGTAAGTTTCACACTGTGGAAATCTAGCCAGGATTTTCACATTATGGAATTTACAACAAAAAACAATAGTTTATAACTTCATTATTCTTATTTTTCTATTTGAAAAAATTTCGAATTTTTTGCTGCCAACTTATAAATTTTTATTATTTATTTATTTTGTTATTATATATTTATACTGCAGCCTAAATTATACATAACAAATAAACAAAATTAAGTCCACAAAAATCATTGCAAAAAAAAAATGTTTAACTAAATTATTTTTTTATTTCTTTATTTAATTATTTATTTGCTTATGTTTGTATATTATTAATTAGTTACTTATATATTTATGTGTGCTTCTATATATTTTTGATTTGTTTTATATTTATTTTTTTTATTTTGTCATTTATATTATATTTACTTGTTTATAAAGGTTTCTTTTTATTGTTTTGGTTTATTTATTTGGCTATAAATTGTTTGTTTATTTGTTTATTCATTTTGTATTTATTTTCATTCATTTTGTTTTATTTATTTGTTTATTCACTTTGTTTATTCACTTTGTTTATATATTAAGTTATTCATTTATGTTTTGTTCTAAGTATATATATTTACTTTTTGAAATGTTTGTCTATTTGTTTATATATGTTTTATTTACTTTGTCTTCCTGTTTTAATTGTTCATTTGATCATTTGAATGATTGTTTATTTATGTTTGTATTTAATGAATGACTCGTCTATGCATGTATGTCTTTATTTGTCCGTTTGTTTAGTTTTAAGTCCTTTAGAACAATATCTAAATATAAACAAAGAATTATTGTCAACTATCAAATTTTAGATTTGAAAAAATTCAAATTAAATTATAAAATTTATAAATGAAAAAAAAATATACAGTACAAATTAAATACCTAAAATAAATCAAACATTGAAACAATTTTGAAATAAAAACAAAATAGATATATAAAGAAAAATATAATTGGCCAAACAAACTAATTAATGAAATACATAAATGATGGAGTCAGTTTGGTGAAATTGTTTGATGTTGTTGGCTTAACTAATTAATTAATAATTAATCTCTTGTCAATAAAACAACCTAACTAAGATCCGCTTTGTTAAGCAGATGAAGTTGCCTAATTAGTCACATTAAACTTCAACAAATTAATCGGGTTATTAGTGAAAAATTTATAGTTTTTATTTTGTCTTAATAAATGTATGCGAACTTCAAACAAAAATTTTTATATTTTTTATAAAAACAATTTGTTTGAACATTATTCATTTAAATAATAAATTTAAAACTTCTTTTCTTCTTATCTAAACTTTTTTTCTTGGAAGCCTAAGGCATTGGTTCTAACAATGCATTTTTATATACAAATACCTGTTATTTAAGTATAAAATGTTAAAAAGTTATTTTTTATTTCCGTTTTAAAAAAGAATTTATTTTATATTCAGTTGCCTTAAGTATAATAAAAGTAATATAATTTAAATACTTTTTGTTAAAAAATAAACATTACACATTAATACAATTTAATCTTCAAATTAACTAAGAAAAAAAAGAAACCTTTCCCATTTAAATATCACTGAAAATCCAGAAAAGTTCTCTTTAGGGTCTTAGCAAGGAATATAAAAGTGATGACGTCACATAATTTGTAATTGACGGAACAGCTACTTGGTGAATAATGACGCCATTCCCTGATAATTGATGACGTCATTCAGTGAGTGAAAAAGGTAGATTTATTTTTGTCATTCCGATCTAGCTGATTTGTACGCAGACTCTTTTAGCCGAAATGTAGTTCATTTATTTGATTTATGCGACTTGGTTTACATCTCTCCTCCTTTTAACGTCGAGTTTTCTTTTCAACTGTATAAAAACATTCTTTTAGAATTAACAAATGGTTCTTATTTATCTTATTTAGTTTCTTTCTTACACTACTTAACCTAAGTAAAGCTTTAATATTTTTTTTTACTCCTTTGGTGAGACTTTCAACAAAACTTTATATAAAAACAGTAAGGAGTTTCATTTTTTATGTTTTATATACATCTTTAAACTACCCAAGAAAGTATATTATTTAAAGAGATTTAATTGATTCACTTTGAGAAAATATAGCTCAAATGGTTCAAAAAATAACTTTTACCATATTGTAATTGTATCAGCACAACCTTTGGTAGGAGGTAAGTGAAAACGCATCAAAAGAACAAATATTTCACAATAATAATTTAAATTACTAAACATTCAAATAGCTAATTCCATTAGCTTAACTTCATTTCATCCACAGTTTAAAATTTTTAAATTCTTTAGTTATTTATCTCAAATGTAAATATTCCATTCATTTTTAATAAAAACTTTCCTCTTCCATCTAATGTTGTCATTCTCTAATTTGTAAAAAAAACTAAAATGTGAAGTCTGAATAATAATAAAATTGCAAGAACGAATAAACCCCAAATTCAAACCGTAGGATTATATCCTCCCTCCAGTTGTACTGCACCTATTTTACTTCCCTCTAAATTGTTTCCTTAAACAATGTCCGCTTAAGTAATTGAAACAAAAGCGCAGATTGTGAGGAATAATCTGGTGAAAATATAATAACTTCCACTAAATTCTCTGGATACGTTAGACAATAGTTTTACTGGCAGTTAGTTGCTAGTGACGTCACGAGTGATATAAAACAACTATATAAATGTAATGCATAAGAAAATCCCAGCAAATGAATAATCATTCTTACCAATGTATTACAATGCAAGAAAACTTCTCCCACTTCATAATTACTAAAGTTCAACCTACCAGATCACATTAGCTAATGTTGACGACGTCATCTTTATTTTTTATTCTTCTTCCTCAATCTTAAATATTTGTCATTCAAATGTAAACTTTTTTCCTCTCACATTGTTTTCTCGTGTAAGAATTATTAAATAAACAAAATTAAAATCGTGACGAACTCTACCTCAGTAATATAAATAAATAAATTATATTTTGTGAATGGCGAACAAGGCGAATCAATTCATTACACTTCCATTAAACACTATTTTTTCATTATTTATATTTTATTTTTGGAGAAATTTTGTTCTTTCAAGAAATATTTTACCTACAAAATCATGTATAAGGTTCACTGCCAATGTCTTACTGTAAATAGTGATTATAATATAAAATAGTGGAAGTTTAGGTATCTATCAAATTATTTTCCCCTATTTGATTGTTTAATAAACAACAATAAATATTTAACAATCAAACTTTATTCTATCATTTCAGAAAAACTCTTACCGACACAATGATATATAAATAATGTTGACTAATACCTGAATCATCATTTCAACTTGAATGTTAAAAATGTTTTTATTACGTTTCTTACGTAAAAAAGATATTCCTAACTATTGTGGATGTTGGTACCTATGGATTTTTTGAAGGGCGACATTTTTTCAAATTACAGTTTTCACGGACATTAAAATGAAAAAAAAACTCTCATCAATCACACAATGTGATTACAAAATTATTATCACCAAACGTTAACTCAATAGCATCTGTATCAGGGTTCGTAACAGCGTTTTCCACCTGGACCACCGTGTGAAAGTTCATTTACAGGAGTAGGGATTTAAAATATCCTGGAGCGCTTTGTTTCAGCTATGGT
>JARUHE010252161.1:0-13038 GCA_031471125.1 Archaeomysis grebnitzkii | reverse complement strand
TCTCTCAGTATATAATAAAGTTTCTAAGCAATTACCTGAGTCTTCATATCCAACATCTATAAAAACACGACTTTAATGGCGCTGCCAACAAATGAGTGCCGTTTTAATGGCTTTCTGATTTATAACCATAAAGGAGCAAAGCTTATATATCAGATCTGCCATCTTAACAATGTGGCATTAAGTAATATTAGATAAATTACTACAATTTCAAACACATGTTAATAAATATCTACCAAATCTAACTATGCGCTTATAAGAATAAAGAGGATAAAATACCTACTAGATAAACAATCTAGATTAATAGCTATCAATAGTCTTGCTCTATCCCATCTAAGGTACTGTTCAACAATATGGGATACATGTTCAAAAAAGGTATAATATACAGCCCAAAAATGTCAAAATTTTGTGGTTAAGGCAATAAATGACGGTACTTACCGGAGAGCAGATCATGTCACCCCATTAATTAAAGAACTGAATATATTAAACATAAAAAAGATCAACAAGTTGTAATTATGTGCTCATACATTCAAAATCCTAAATAAGCGAACACCAGAATGGTATATGGATTTAAAAGAAAATCAACAATTAATAAGTAGAACAACTAAACAGAGTCACCACCTGTATGTACCACACAAAAGAACAATAACTGGAAAGAAAATGCTCAATGTGAGATGTGCAGAAGCATGGAATATGTTAAATATGGACATACAACAATGCCGGTCTGTCAATTCTTTTAAATATAAAATGCAAAAACCGTTGACGCATCAAAACACATAAAATGTAAAATATAAACACTATAATCTATTATTTTTGTAAAATACTGTAATACCTGACATTTTGTCAGAAATAAATGGATTATTATTATTTTTATTAATAATATTTGAAGCATTCACTGTATATAGTATGTCTAATCAAACTTAACCAATCTCTTCCCTGCTTCACATATCAACCTTAAATTTACTACCCACAACAAGTAATGTGCACCCTAACGAAATGTAGCCGCCATATGGTGCATCCTCTAAACTGGGGTAAGCTTAGCATATGAGATTTTAAGGGAATACAGCCACATTCAAGTAAAATAGCCTTAGAGCAGACTCGAACCAATACCAATGAGGTTTGTTTATGCAGCGTTTGTATCTACTTGGCTGCCATCTCTCAAATAATGATGGGCCAATATTTTGGCTCTGCTAACTTATGCACATAGCTTATCTTCACATAAAAACGAGCCGATAAAGTGGCTTGCTGACTTAAACATAATAATTTCAGACTACCACTATAGTGGCTCATTGCCAGAAAAGAGTTGAGTTCCCAAAAATGTTTACTTGATTGAATTTTTTTCTTTGTTTTGATTAACTTCCAAAGGTTGTAGTAGTGGAGTAGATGCCCATTCAATGCTCACTGAACCATTGTTGTTGAATTCTGGAAAAACATTTTTTTTTATTAAAATTTTGCATTTACTCTTAAATAATAATTATTTTAAAATCTCCATCATTTAATTGATTAACAACTACGAGTAAATACTATGCATTGAAAGTTGTTTTTATATTGAATTTTTCCAAATTTGTGATATTGTTGAATAGCTATAATTCTATTATTATATTAACACTTTTCTTCCATTTTTTTCAATAAAACTCTCTGTAAACCTTCAAATAAAAATATTGGTTAACCATCAACTTCATTTTAAATTGGCTAAGTTTAAAAACTCCTAAAAAATATTTTCAAAAATTTTTTATAGATATTGTACCTTAAAATCTCCATTTCTTTCATTTGTCAAATAAACTTCTCTCCAAACCTTCAAATAAAATCTTGATTAACCATGAATTTAAACTTTCTTTAAAATGTTTGTTTTAATAAGTAAATACTGATTTCATGTGAGCAATCTTTTGTGACTCCGGTGTAGAATGTTGTGTTTTTCATTTTTATTTAAACAAACTTTTCTGTTTTGAAAAAATGATAAACCTTAGTTAAAGAGTCCACAAATCACCCACTGGCCCAAAAACAACAACCATAAGCCACTTATAGAACACTGCTTAATAATAATGTATTTCGGTATTTTTGTTAATAATTTTCAGTAATTCTTAATTCTTGATAAAAATATGACAGAACATCTATTCTTTTCAAAATGACACTTTTATTTACTTGAAATAAAAAATCTCTAAAAAAGTTAGGACTTTTTTAAAAAAATAGTTCGCACTTTTTAAGAAAAGAAAAATAAGAAGAATCTGGGTTAGTTCAAAAAAGTTTATCTTTGTCTTGGCTGAAAATAGTCACACAATAGAAAAAAAGAAACGAGTTGTCACTGTGATATTTTTTATTCATATATGGATCAGCAATAGCACAAGTGAGGTAACATCTAAGCTATTTGTATGTGGGTTACCTCACTTTTGCTATTATTGATACAAATATGCTAATTAGTTTTTGAGAAAGTGTGCAGTTACAAATATAGCTGTATCTTCAGAAGGTGTATGTGTGTATGTATGTATGTAACTGTGTGTGTAAGTATATAAATATGTATATCTGTGTAAGTGTATGTATGCTTGTATGAGCACTGGGTAAGCTTACTTGATTTAGCGAGAATATTCTTCAATGTTGTGTCTTCCATCTGCAAATTGGAGATGAAATTAAATTAAATAAATTAAATTAATATTAATGGTTAATTAAACAGAAAATTAAAAATTTGCTAAAGCAGCATTATTACCAACTTAATTTTTTCCAAAAAAAAATAAACTTTAAGCAAGAACTTTTAATCAATAAAAAAACGGTTAAATCAAGAACAAAAACCTCAACATTTAGCTTCACCTCTTGTGAAATCAGTAAAATATTTTCTTTATTTATTAGAGTTATAAAAAAGTAATAATTTTGTAATTTTGCCGCAGAATTCTGCATTCATCATCCACTCTTGTTTTAATGCACCTCATAAATATTGTTAATTATTTTACCAAAAGTTGGAACAGAGTCAAATGTGTTTATATTTATGAAAGAAGTATTAAATAGTAATCATAACTTGTTGTGATGTCAAATTACTCAGTCAAGCATAGACGATTCATCTGCAAATATAAATTTGCAGACAAATTTTCTATGTTTGTCAGGCATAAATATTAACAAATTATTTACGAGGTGGATAAAAGTAGGAGTGAATGTCGAATGCAGGATTATGCCGCAGCATAAACAACCTGCACTCGTCTATGACAACCATTGTTTCGTTCAACAAAAAAGTTGTGAAGTAAAAAATAAAAAACTTTTCTTAAAATTAGTGAAATATGTTTTATATCAATTTGAGTTACAATTTATAAAAAAAAAACAGAGGAATGCAGTGACTAATGTGTCACATGTAGTAATACAAACAGTCTATTTAAATATGATGAAAAAATAGCTAACATTTAATGTATATTTCATAACTGTTCATTTGAGATATAAATGATAACTGTAGGTGAAAAAAACTTGAATGTTTTACTTGAATATGGGAAAATGATAAAGTCCACAAACATTTTTCATAAAAACCCATATATCTCAATAATGGTAAGTTTTTCCCAAAATATTACTTGGGAATTTTTAACATACACTTTACAACTGTTCATTTCAGATATAAATGATAACAGTAGTACAACAAACAAGAAACTTGAATATTTTGGATACAACTATACACCGATGATGTAACATCAGGGCAATGCTTTAGAGCTACATTGGCCACATGCTCCATAGGAATTACTATTGGAGTGGACTATGTGGCACCCCTCAAGTATTGGCCTGTGTAACATATACATTATGGATGTGACCCATGCATGTCAATTATAATAAGGCATCAGTAGGATTTATATTGTAAGAAATCAATTTCACATAAAATATCCATTAGTTTAATTTAGTGTACACCGTATGTAAGTAACCTTTATTTTAGTGACACTGTATGTAAGTAACCTTTATTTTAGAGATATTATTGAAGGTCTAACTTTCTAAATACAAAATTTTAAAAATTGTCAGAATCGTTAGTTCTGAGAATGCCATCAAAAATCAGATCAAACAGGTCAAATTATAGAGTTGTAATTTTTCTCAGTTAAACTTCTAAAATTTGATGAAAGCATCCTATGACTATGTCTACCGAACAATAAAATAACCATTTCAAAAACAATAGTGATTAATTTGGATTGTTAGTTCATTATTGAAAAATTATCCATCTCAAAACAAGTTCACAAACATCTAAAACCAACAATCAATGATTGGTTATAAACCGGGAGTTTGTCTCAATTACTTACTTTAAGACCCGATGAGCAAGGAAGAGAATGCTCCGCAAAATCATCAAATTTCAACGGATCCTCTGCCTCTACTTTATCTTTAAACTCTGGCTGCTTTGGTAAATTATGAAAACTTTCTTCTTCAACAAATGGTTCCATTTTTATTACAATATTCTGCAAAGATAAAACATTTTCTACAAATTAACTTACAACAATGTCAATTATAAAATAAAATATCTAAAGTTTTAAATTGTGAAACTAGTAATTAGTGGAAAAAAGTTAAAAATATTTTTTGTGAAAAAAAACTTTTATGAGAATTTTAAAATTTTGGCAAAACAAAGTATGTTTTTAAGAGAATATTCATAGCTTTGTTTATTAGAAGGACATGATGAAAACACCCGCAGGACGCTGGCACAGCTGAGGGCAAACAAATCCCCACAACACAAAATAGGCCCAGACACACACTATACCAAACTGCCCACTGTGCTAGCACCACAAACTTCTTCACAAGCCCACGTGTGCCATCAAACCCGGCCCAGGAGGGTCTCTGGACGGACTTAGTGGAAGCACTGCTTGCCCAATGGTTGGTCCTGCTAAGGGGGGGGGACAATCCAAAGGGAAGGCTCCATCCTCTTTGTCGTTGAGGGAGTGGTGTCGACGACAACAACAACAACTTCGTTAAACAAATGTCAATCTAATTTTTTGAACAAGAGACTTGACACTTCGATGACAACTTCAAAAGTAACATCCAAGTCTCAACTTCATTTCACTCGCTCGACAAAAACTTCATCTCGACATGATCGACATTACATCATTTACAAGTGATTGCCCCAATACTTATAAACTATTTGGGAATTAAATTGATTAATTTTTAAACTAAAATTCAATTTCTCATTATTGTTAATATTAAAATTTCCAAAAAAAATGGTGTTTTACAATGAATTATCCATCATATTATTGGTAAGAACTGTCCTAAATTCATGAAATACAATTTAAATTATAAAAATGAATAGTTGATTACTAAATCTTAGATCCGATAGTAGTGGAAGAAAAAAAATCACAAAAACTAGAAACAAAAAGTCTTGGCTTGCGGAACAGTGAGTATCATTACTGAAGCTCCACAATAAATTATAAAATCTAGCAACATTGTAAAAATTGAATGAAGCTGAGTTTTGTAAATCTTTCATCACAATAGACTGACCTTTAATGGAATGATGGATTGTTCATCATTAGCTTGGTTTTCTTGAGTAGTAATTCCTGATGAGCTTTGTGATTCCTTGTTAGCATCATTGCTAGGATAAAAAATCTGATCTCCATTTCTGACAACAGTTGATTCTTCAACGTCAAAATAGTGTCGATTATTTCCTTGCCTTTCAGAGGAAGAAGAAGATTGTTTTCCTTTATGACTATCATCTTTTCTCCCTGGTTTATGCCTCTTTAGTTGGGGATTATGTTCATCTTCTGACAATCGTTTTTCTTGGTTAGATGTTTTGTTTGATTCATTCTCATCATCAGGTATTGCCAGTCCCTTGAGTCTCCAGTTGGTTGCAACTTTCATAATGGTTTCTAGTCTATCTTGCAAGACATTCACTTTTCCAAGATACATGTAATTAAGCAATACTTCCAGGTCATCTGATTCTACATCTTGCAGAACAATGATTGGGTGTTTATCTTGTTCTTCTTCAAACTTTTGTTCAAAAAATTCACTACATGTAGACAACACCAACTTATGTACCGGGTAGAACTTTCCCTCACAGGAAAGGGTGACATCACAGTATTTATTCTGAAAAATAGTAAACTTATTATGATAAAAAAAAGCCAACAATAATAATCAAATACAAATATGAAAGTACAATGATTGTTTAATTAAAAAATATCAATTTGATAGAAAACTTTTACTGTAGATCGAAACACCAAATTACCTCATTTCGCAATTTAGAAAGCCCTTCCAGCAAAGTGGAGCTGTGTCTATGCCATTTAACTTGAAGAAAACTGTTCAAACTTTTATCTGAAATTGACAAAAAAAAACTATTGATCTATGCAAAAGTTTTCTTTTTGAAACTAGTGAGATACAAATGCTTGCTAAAATGGAATATATTTTATATATGGCAAGTTAAAAAAATATATTTTTTCATTAAAATTAAAAATATATATAGTGGAACTCGCGAGTTATGAAGTATTGACTGCTTCATAACTCGGAGAAAGTTTGTATCACAGGAGCACTGTTGGTAAACATTTCCAATAAGTACCTGTCTCATCGGCCTTATAGATTAGATGTGATGACTGATGTTCTTGTTCCAAAATATTTTCAAATGTACGGCAGAATTCCATTGTCGATTTTTCATCGGCAGAGATACTTTCACCGACGATTTTTTGTTCGTTTAATCCGTGACGAGATTTAAAACTTCGCAACCACCCTTGGCTGAAAGTCATGTTAGTGGTTATGTTCATTTCTCTGCAAAAGCATCTAGCCTTTTCAATGAGCATTGGTCCTGAAATGGCCATTCCTTGTGATTGTTGGTCTGTGAACCATTTCGCAAGGGCTTCATCTAGCTTGGATATTTTCGGACCCCTTTTTGTGACAACATTTAAATTTTTTTCTAAATTTCCACTCGATATAAATTGTTCAATTTCCAACCTTTTCTTTTTAATGTCACTTATTGTAGATTTACCAATGCCATATTTTTTCTTTATTTCCTTTGCTGTCATACCTTTGTGCAATCTGTTGAGAATTTCAAGTTTTAAGCTCATTGTCAACGACGTTCTTTTTCTTCGCTTCTTTTCTTCCATTACAAGGGTGTTGTGGCAGATGTTTGAATAATTAAAAAAATGTGGATTTGGATTTCAAATATACACAGAGTATTGTACACTCTGTAAGGGCACAGCAAGGCAACTCGTTGTAGAAATTTATTAAGCAACAATACCTGGAAGCAGAAACAATACAATTATAAACACGAAATACTACGTAAATACGAACAAGTATAAATGATCGGCAATTATCTTTTGGCAATCATTGGGAATGTAAGAACTAACTGAATCAAATGTCTCTCGACCATTCAGTATTTTTTTTATTATTTATTATTTGGTCCCAATGGACCAGGCTATGTGCAATGCACATTCACTGCCGGTTGCCAACAGCATCTGGTGTTCCCAGATGGTCACCCATCCAAGTACTAACCCAACTTTGCTTAACTTCGCTGATCATACGGGAAGCTGTGTTTCAATGTGGCCAAGGCCGTTGACGGACCATTCAGTAACTATATGAACAAATTCTGTCCCCATATTAGAAATGTGGATCAAAAGATATTACAAAGCAAGAAAAATTAATTTAATCCAAAATTAACCTGGGAAACTATTTATATATACTTCATTTATATATACTATTTATATATACTTCATTTCCAATCTATTGATGCATAAACAAAAACAAAAAATGATAAATAAATTTGTCGAAAATATTTTAGGTCTTCAGTCAGAAATGTCAATCAACAAAAATGGTTTTACAAAGAGGGAAAACATTTTTCAATCAGCAGATGCATGCTAGGGCCAATTAAATTAAACTTAATTTCCAATCCATTGGTGCATAAATAAAAACAAAATATGAAAAATACATGTTAGAGCCAATTAATGTATATATCATTTCCAGTCCATTGATACATAAATAAAAAGAAAGTTAAAGAATGAATAATCAAATTAAATAGCAACAATTTATCAAAATAAAATGTAAGCCGAAGTAAACTTTTGAAGAAAGTTTCAAGAGTAGGGTTAGGAGGCCAATACTTTAGGAGTACAATCCCTATGGAGCATGTGGCAAACATAGCTCTAAAGCTTTGCCTTGAAAGTAAGCCTATTTATTATTAGGCAATTGTAAAGGGAAGTTCTTTTAAATTGCTTTTAGTAAACTTATATAATATAGATTGATAATAGCACAAGTGAGGTAAACTCCATTTTATTTGAATGTGGGTTACCTCACTTGTGCAATTGTCGATCCATATGATGATTACCAAATTTAAATTAATTTTAGTTTAATTTAAAAATTCATTGTCCAAATTAATTCGGTGTGCCAAATTTTCTCAAAGTTCCGTTCCATTTCACGAGTTTAATAAATTTTTTAAAAACATTTGAAAAGAAATTCTTTCATTCAGCAAAGGTTAGCAGGACGACAAAATCTGCTTGAAATAGCCTATACAGAAAAAAGAAAAGTATATTTGTAATAATTGTTTTAATAAAACAATTACATTTCATTATTATCAACAAGTTGGATAAGAAATCCATTTTTACTTTTATCGACAATTTTTTTCAAATCCCGTAACTCTAATTTTAAAACAGTAATTGAGATTCAGTTTATAAGAGGTGCAGTGTTTACAATGTCAATGAGCAGGCTTCAGATTATCAAATAGCGTGCAAAATATCCAAATTAAACAAGCTAATTTATTTATTTATTTATTTATTTAAGAGGTGCAGTGTTTACAATGTCAATGAGCAAGCTTCAAATTAAACAAACTAATTTATTGAGGTTAATTTCTTTGAAGTTTAAAGCACTGGAATTAAAAGGTAAAAAAAATATTTCCACATAAATACAGTTAAGGAAATACATATTTTATTACACTGATCATTCATGGATGATTTGTGAGCCCACTCAGCCCAGTCACTGTCATCATGTCGTGCAGGCCATAACTTTAAAAAAAAGAGCAGGGTGTATTTTTTTTTGGCTCAATATCATCCTTTAAATTAAAAATCTTGAATTGATTGTCAAACATGCATAGTTTATACAATAAAATTATATTATGGGAAGAAAAAAGTTATGCCACTTGATTAATTTATCCTAGTAAGCAGCAGGGTGCCATTTTTCAATAAAATCGTTTTAGTTTAAATTGAAAAAAATATCCTGGAATACAAATTGCTTACATTTGTTAGGTAACTTAGGTTACAATTATGATTAACATTTGTATGGATGCTATTTTGATTGCATTATCATTATTATGGGGGAGTTCCCCTCCCCCCCCATTACCTACTCCCTCCTGACCCCCCAAGTGATTCATAAAAACTAAAGCAACACCATGTTTACTAGGCCTATTATAGATTTAACAATATTTTCATAAATAAAACATACATATGAATATGTGAAATGATAAAACAGCTTGAATGTTTTTAAATATTTTTTTTTTCGAAATGTTTAGTGTTTTTATTGAAAAGTAATTTACTAAGCCTATTTCATATTTTACATTTATTTTCATAAACTAAACAAACAGGTGAAGTTCTGAGTATTAAAATAGCTCAAATGTTTTTTGAAATGTTAGTGTTTTCATTGAAAACTAATTTACTAGGCCTAGTTCTTATTTAACATTTCTTTTCATGACAAAAAATGGGCATAAAGGATAGTTCTGTAATCGAAAAAAAGCAGTATAAATAGAAACTCACAACACTTGAGTACCTATCAAGGTCAAAGTTCAAAAAACTGGACATTTTTTTTTTGAAATTTACTTTATAAAGTTTTAAAATGAAATATGAGGTGAATGTGAACCGAATATGATTATTATTAACAAAATTTATTAAAAAATACCAAAATAGTAATGATATATTAAGTACGAATCATACATTCGCCAGTGCAAGCTGCTCGAAATTAGTGTGATTCACCTGACATCTTCCAGTGTAAGCTGCTCAAAACAAAAGAAGTGAGTCATGTGACATCTTCAATACCAAGTTGGTTGAACATTTTATCTAGTACTCTTGGAGAAGTTTGAACATAGCTAATAGGTGTTTTTGGTCACCGAAAACCATTTTAGGAGCAATGTTAGTTTAGGTGTGGTCACGGTAATGCTAAATTTTGCTTAAATAGCTTCTGAAGTAATGCTAATGGTTCGTGCTGCCACACCGAGGTTATCGTACAGAGTGGCAGCAGAAGACGCGACATGTCCAGAATTTTGAACTTTCACCAATTCTAGCAACACTTAACAAGAAAGTACTATCAATTTAGGGAAATTTGTAAAATTTTAGTTTTCCAATGGCAACCTTTATTTGTGATTTGGCCAGGGCGTTGCTTAAGCTGCGTTCTAGTGATTACTCCATTAGAATTACTATTGAAAGGCACTGTTAACGGCAGCTGAAGCAACGCCTTGGATTTAGGTTAGGTTAGGTAATGTTAAGTGCTATTTCACAAAATAAGTGAAATAATGGTAAATTTTCAGTTTCACTGTACCATGCTGTATTACTATTAGGCACTATATGAACAAAACTAAACTAACCTAACCTAACATAGCTACAAATTAGTTGAACAAAACACTAATTATTGAACAAAAAATGCCTAGAAAAATATTATAAAAGTCATAAAATATCCCTTACAAAAACCTAGCACCAACAAGAATTAGCAGACGACAGTCAGACGTAAGATTAAAATTCCTAATATATCAAAGGTTATATTTACTATAATATTTATTTTTTCCAAAATCCCCGCAGGGGCTACCCATATCTCAATGCATTAAAGCTTTTTGTGAAGCCATTTGCCATAACAAATTCCTATTAACACTGTCCGTGTTAATAGAAATTGACCGAAATTATTAATATTTAAAGTTAGTTTTCATGCTTAGTACTTTTATAATCACATCTACACTATACTTTTGCTACTCAACCTAACCTAACCCAATCCAGCTTAGCTTCACTTAACCTAACCTAACCTATCAAAATAACCCAGACCAACACAACCCAACTCAACTCTACTCTACTCAACTCGTCCTAACCCAATCCAACTCGACTCAAGCTACCCTAACCTAACTTCACCCAAGTCAACCTACCCTATCCTATCCTAACTTAAGCTCAATCAACCTGAACCAACTTCACTCCACCCAATCCAACCTTACTCAACCTAACTTAACCAATATTCACTCAACCAGGGCGGTCATCCTAACTAAACCACATTCAACCTAGTTAAACCCAATTCATTAAAATCTAATCTAACTCGACTCACCCTAATCCAACCTTACTCAACCTGATTTGATCTTATCTCACTTAACCTAACCCAACACCAACCAAACTAGCCCAACCCCAACCAAACTAGCCCAACCCCACCAAACCTAACCCCACCAAACCTAACCCCACTCAACCAAACCTCACTCAACTCAACCTAACCGAACCCACCTAACTCACCCTAACCTAGCACAACCTGCTCAACCAAACTTAGCCCAATCCCACTCAATCTAATCTATCCTAACTCAACATAACCCGAAGTGAGTTCACCTGACTGGACCTAATGGTTAATCTTAACAAAGGTTACGAGATTTTGCAATTTTTAAATAGTATTTTTTTGCAAAAATAACTTATTAAAATAGTAATATAGTGACAAATGCTCACTTAACCACAAATCATTAAAACAAATGAAATATTAACTTAGTTATAACATTATATATCGCAGATCGAAAATGTATGTCCGTCATTAACACTTTAGCGACTGAGTAAGTATTATTTTAAGGTCTTCAACACACCAGAGTTTGCATTGAAAATAAGCGTTCTTAAACGCGACATATTTGCCCCATGGACGCTAAAGAGTTACTTTTTAAAGCTCTTGTTTGTATATTTACACTCTGTATATACCAGAGAGTTGGTTTAGGTAAGGTTAGGTGAGTTTCTGTAACTTTTCTAAGACTTTTGAAAGAAAATGATTAAAAAAAATATAAGCAGTTACAATTTCATTCAAGTACACGCTGCCGAGTTGTGAATTCCAAAATACGCCGTTGTCGTACATTTAGGTACAATTTCATAGCCATTTTTAAGATTCACCGACCTAATGAAATAAATATAGCAGTAAATGTTTTTGGAAATCTCATACGCCGTTCTTTTGCCCCACAAATGGTGCCGAACAAAAGTTTTAGACTATATGTGAAAAACATAAATAACCTTGAAATATTAGGCTTGTGTAATTCTGTAATACAACTGATGGTGTCTTAAAGGCTCAAAAATAAAGTAAATAACTTGAAAGCAATAAGTAATCTTAAAACGCTAGATTAAAATAAAGAGCACTTTGATATCTTGATAAATTTTAACATTAATTTGTTTGAGTGAGCTTGATTTGATTATCTTTCGCGAGAATGATTATAATAGAATATGATTGATGATTTTTAATTGTAAATGAAACTGAAAATTTCTTCAATTTTTCTTCAAGCTTGCGCATGCGCACTCAAATTTTAGTCAACAGTTTCACACTTCAGCATCTTGAAATAAAAAAAATAAATCCTAACATTGCAGCATCATTATACATTTAATCCATTATAAATTAGTATTAAAAATTAACAAATTATATGTTCCATTTGTGGAACATTGGGATGAAAACTGTTAAACAGAATATCCAAATGAAAACAAATACATTTGGAAATAAATACACATTAGCAACATAGATAAAATTAGAACATAAAAATAAATAAATAAAATAAATAAAATAAAATAAAATAAAATAAAATAAAATAAAATAAAATAAAATAAAATAAAATAATGCAAGTAATGAAATTAAAGTAAAGTATCGATCTCCGGACGCTTTTCACCACAACTTCTGTGTTTTCACCAGGAAAGGTTTAAAAAATCCACTGCTTGCGTCAATTGGTTTGTTTACATACTAATGTAATCTTTAAAATGTAGGCTTTCTTGGAGGCATAAATACCGATTGGCATAATAAAGAATTAATGCTTTAAAACGACAAGACATATGGTGAATATTTTCTCTGGATATGACTGCAGGTATTTATGTCGGACACTTAATATCCATTTTTACATATTTCAATTTTACAAAACTAATACGCTAACAATACAAATTTACTTTAACG
>JARUHE010252050.1:0-13041 GCA_031471125.1 Archaeomysis grebnitzkii | reverse complement strand
AAATGATCTCTTACAAGATGACTGGGCGCTAATGGGTTAACATACTGAACAAGGAAGCGCTTTTATTAGACTTTATTTTTTCTTCACAATTCAACACAATGTTCATGCAGATGTGTCAACGTGGCAACCCAAAATAGTCGTGTCTTTAACTCCATTTTCATTATCTTGAAAATTGGACAAGGCAAACATAGAATGTAGAAGACTAGAAGACTAGAAGACTAGAAGACTTCAGTATGAACAAATTCATTTTCATCATGCTATGTGGAGAACCCAATCACTAAGGTTCATTTATATGAAAATAAAACAAGTTATATCTTGCTTTGAAGGTTGGAAATAAAAAAGAATAATTTTATTTGATTTATTTGATACTTCTGAATGTATGTTTGTAAATGTCCTTGAAAGTTCAATAAATAACATGTTAAAAACTGAAATAATTGATAAACTAAATAGCTTAAGTTCAATTTGTATATTTTAAAATTTAATAAAAAATGTAGTTTTAGGTCATACAAATTCAGGCCCAGTTAGCCGCTCACTTTTACACAGAAACGAACTTGCTTAATAGCATTAATTTTAAAGAGTGCTTTCCCGGATAGCCACAGAACTATCATGACTCCCGTACGTAGATTTAGTTGGTCCTTTGAGTTTGGGCACCAGTCTTGAAGACGTTTGAACTGCGGATGCACCCTCCGATATAGCTGCTGAGCTCTGCATAGGAACTGCTGAGTCCTGCGTTGACGCTGCCAGATCTTCTTTTGAATCTGCCAGATCTTGCGTTGACGCTGCCAGATCTTCTTTTGAAGCTGCCAGATCTTCCTTTGACGCTGCCAGATCATCCCTCGCGGCTATCAAATCTTCTTCGGAGGCTGCCAGACCGTGCGTTGTGGCAACCGAAACCGGTCGTGAAAGTCCTGCACCCTGCGAGGTCATTTCTTGGTAGTCAAATGAATTGCTTTGGTTATCCCTATTCGTGCTGCCTTTCCACTTGGAACATGTTCTTATGACGAGTTCTCGCGGCTTCTTAAAACAACAAAAGACTATGAATACTATGAGACTTATACTGGCTACCCCTGAAATGACTTTATATTCGAACTTTATACTTGCGCCAGCCCAGTCCTCGCAATAATCCCCAGTAAAGTTATTTGGACACATGCAAATGTTCTCATTGGTGCAAATACCTTGATTCAAGCAGACCTTCGTGGGACAAAGATTTGGAAAGCAATCGCCTGCTTCAAAATCACTTAAGTGGTCGTGACACAAGCAGGTAAACTGGCTGTGTTCGGGTATACAAATATGTTTGCATCTGCCACCGTCACAAGGAGACTCTAGCGGATGGAGAGTAGGTTTTTGTAGCGCTCCACGCGTCAATTTAAGTTTTGTTGGAAAAGAATAATTTTGTTCTCGGTAGTTTAGAGAGAAGTGCTTTACATCGTGGTTCGAAAGAAGATACAAGTTTAAATCATTTATCAAAAAGAAGGGTAAAGGTTTAGTTGTCGACGAGAATTCCATCAAAACTTTTGTATCACCAAGAACCTCGAATGACTTATATTTAATAACTTTTCTTAAAGGATTCATCCAGAACACCAATTTTTTTATCTCGTCAATTTGGATGGTCGAACAATAAAACACATCGTTTTCATCCAAAACAAACTTGTTTTTTACAAGCATGTCTGCAACCATTACTTTTCCTTCAAAGGTTTGTCTATTATTTTTACAATAAAATAATTTTTGTAATAATGGTGAAACGACCATTGCCGTGATTTCGAAATCGTACTCTGAATGAACAGTCCTGCAGTTTTCGCTAATATATTTACAAACTTTTATTGTATTGTAAGTTTTACGGTTTGAAGGATTTTCTTTTTGGGAAACCAACATTTGTTCACTTACATAAATATTTCTGTTAACATAATCATAAGTAAAAGATTTTGAAGTTGTTAAATTGCGAATAACTCTAAATTTTCCAAAAGATTCTTCGTCAAATTCAATCAGCCGGTTTTCCTCCAGCACCAACAGCTTGTCTGTTTGAGGAACAAGCAGGAAATCAACGGCCTTCACCTTGGCCTTAAAATCTAGAATCTTTGACCGTCGCAAATCATGAGAAATTTTATGAAACTCGGTTCCGTTTGTCACATAAATAAATACATTTTTGTCGTTCTTAGACAAACAAGTTACTTTATCAGGAGAGAGAACAAAACCATGATCGCATTCACAAACGAAGCTTCCAGGCATGTTATGACATTTTTGAGAGCACGTGAAGGTTTGACATTCGTCAACATCATCACAACCGATCTGGTCTTGATTCAAGGAAAAGCCTCCGTGACAGTCACACATTGAGCGCACTGGGTGACGGTGACAGATGTGTTGACAGAGCATGTGATCACAAGCACTACAATCTCCACGTTCATCTTCACCATCACGGCAATCTTCCACTTTGTCGCACAACTTGTCATTCGAGACGCATTGACCGTCATTGCAACGGTAGCTATCCTCGTCGCAGCTAGAAGTGTCGTTTGGGTATACACAATTGGCTTCATCCGCATTGTTAAGACAATCTTGTATGTGATCGCACAAAGATTCTTCCGAAATACATCTGCCGTCTCCGCAAGGGAAGGCATTGGCCAAGCAATGACAATTACTTTCATCTGTTCCATCGGCACAATCTATTCTGTTATTGCACCACAAATGATGCATCAGACATACGCCATTGTTACAAGGATATGCACCACCATTACACACCATTCGGCACAGAGAAGCATTTTCGTCCGTAGCATTCGGGCAATTTGGAATTCCGTCGCAAATCTTATATTCGTCAATGCAAATTTCGGTGTCCGGGCAAGGAAACTCGTACTCTGAACATTTAAAAGTTTTGCAATCTGTTTCATCAGAGCCATCTTCACAATCTGTCTTTTTATTGCATTTCTTGTAGGATTCTATGCATTTCTTGTTTTCACATTGAAATTCTTCTTCGAAGCATGCCCTTTCTTTGCATGTAAAGCCATCATCGGCAAGAACATAATCATCAATGCATTGACAAGTTCTCTCGCTAAAACTCTTAGAAAAACATAACTGGGAACAAGGAAAAGCGTTGCAAAAAAACGGCAAGCCTTTGTGATCGATTTGAACTAAGCTGGTAGCATGAATGAGCTCTCTCTGTTCATACGAAAAAGGCAAATCATCACTATGCACTTCCTTCGTTTTTTTATCAAAAGAGTATAACTTTCCAAACTGTTTGTTTAGCCAAATGTAATGGCTAAGTGTAGCAACTAAATTAGTAGGCTTGTAAGGAAGATTTTTTGCAATACTAGCTTTGTAGTTTCCATCAATTGATACTAGATCTATTTTATTTGAAGTATAATCAATCCAAAGCAAACACCTTTGATGGTTGTACGAGTCAACAATAGGTTTGTTATGTACATAAACATTTTTGACGAGATACCTCCTATCTGTTCCATTGAGATTTAATCTTTGAATGTAGCTTTGCCTTGCATGGCCTTCAGTTACTACGAAAATGAAACTATCTATTGGAGCAACAGTAACATAGGCTGTTATCACAGATTTTAAATTCAGCTTTATTTTGTAGTCTACCTTGTTAGTTCTACTAAATACATTTATATCATTTGATGCATACTGAATGTAATACACATTATCTCTTATCCAATCTACTCCTATAGATTTAGGCTCAGCAATGTTAGATATTACAATAGTTTTTCTTCCACTTTTTTTATTCAAAGTAAAAATACTGCTCGTATAATAATCCAATATGTAAATTACCTCATTTAGAGGATCAAACTCCATGTCTAGAATATCAGTAGAGCCCATATTGAATCTAAGCAGCTCTCTTTCGCTCTTTCCATAATATCTGATTTTAACTTCATAAAGAGTGTTTTCCTCAGAAATCACCAACCTAGACACCACCTCTAAATCCAGACAAGTATGTTGGTCAGACCCAAGCCTCGTACCTTTAGGACAGATGCACACATAGCCCCGCTTGTCAGACAGAACGCACATATGACTGCATACAAGTTGTGGTCTTCGTGGACAAGGATTCGTTCTCTTGACTTGAAAGGTTTCGTGTATTAAAACCATCTCTGATATAATGTTTTTCCCATATGTTTCCACAGCGACAACATGCTTACCTGTTTTCTTATCCATAGAAAAGAGTTTACCGTCATCTTTATACATCCACAACATTTTGTCTTCCCAGGTTAGCAATGAGCTTGGCATCCATTTTTCATTTTGTTGTGGTAGTTCTTTTAAGGAGTCAAAACGTTGGTGAGTGGTGGAGAAACTTTTCACATTGTTGGTCAACATATCATAAAAATATAAACGTTCAGCAGGTACATCTAAATACAAAATTTTGACATCCACTGTAAACTTCGAGATAACATTTTTATGGTTTCCATCAAAATTCATTTTAAATATTTTTCCTTCGGTATTATTCAATGCTGTATAATACAAGATTGTATTTTTATAATCTATTTGGATTGTGCCTCCATATTTAACATTACCTATCTCAGCACAATGAGTATTTCGCAAGCTACACATTAACATGTGGTCGAAATATTTGTCTATAACATACAAGTTTCGTCCCACATAGTCAACAGCGATACTACTAACAAAATCCAACACCTTGTCCAGGAAGATTTCCGTTGTCCCAGTAGTAATATCAAGCTTATAAATGATATTTTTTGTGCTCATGTAAATGTATTTTTCCAAATAATCGTATGATAAAGAAGTAGCAATTATTTGAGGATCTATGTGAATTGCTTCTTTTCTCGTCAGGTCAGCGGTAGATGCAAACCTTATTTCGGACGGCACATTATAGAATAAAGTTCCAAAAGTATTTGCATTACAGGAACCGTTCGAAGCAAAGTAGCCTTCTGCACAGCGGCAGTCATAAGCACCCGGCGTGTCTGAGCAGAAGTGATCGCAAACATTTTCCAATAGTGCACATTCGTTTATATTTTCACACTTCAACTCATTAACTAAACGATACCCTTTTTGACAGGTGCATATGGGTCCTGTGGGACTCTGCTGGCATTGGTGGACACACTGGTACTTTGAACATTTAACTAAACAATGGTTGACTTGCTTTGTCGACCCAAAACACTCATCAAAGTTGTTACATGCCTCTTTGTTGGACATGCATTTCTTGGTAGAAGGACATTTGAGCTCCCCCTCTGTGCATGGGCAATCTTCTTCGTCTTCTCCTTCTGGACAATCTAGCTTGCCATCACATTTGGCAGTAAGAGAAATGCAATTATCGCGTTTTCGACATAGGAACTCGTACGGCGAGCACTTGTGTTTCACAGCATATGCACAACCATGCTCATCACTGCCATCTTCACAATCCTCTTCTCCGTTGCATGTGAGATCAGCAGGGATGCATTTCTTGTCTTCAGTACAGCGATGTTCAAACCGGGAGCATGGTTCTAAAAAGCAATCTGCCTCGTCGGACATATCTACAGGGTTTGGACAATCTTTATTACCATCGCATTCTAATTTCTTCGAAATGCATCCTCCAAGTGAACATCTGAAGCTGTTCGGAGGACAAGTATAGTCAGTTACATTACAAGCTCTTTTATCTTTGCAGATGCAGGATACATCGTTTGGACCTAATTCATAGCTTCCGGCACACATGCAAGCAACTCCGTTCAAATAGGGAATACAAATATGTTCACATTTGTCTTCAGAGCATTGATTTTCTTCGTTAGCAACTTCTTTGCCATTAATAGCAATCGAGCTTATGACCGTAGATTTAAAAATTGTTTTTTTAAGCTCGCCAGTAAACTTGTTGGAAGAAAACAAACGTTTGCGAGCTCCATCAATCCAATAAATGGTGTCTTGCCATACGAACAGGTCACTTGCAGAGCTTAATAAATATTCTTCAAACAGCAGAACCTGAAAAAAGTAAACATTGAGATGTGTATAACTTTATTTAAAAAAAGTTTGCATTACATTTTTTTTCAAGGGAACCCATATCGATCCTTGAATGAAGCACAGTAAAAAAAGGGTTTGGTAAAGTGCAAGCGTAGTTTTTATACGGTGCAGAATGATTAGATTGTTTGTAAATTTGTTCTTAGGCCGAGACCAAGGAGGAAACCTGTGACTGGTGAAGACCAGCCAGGCAATGAGCACGACCAGCTGGTAGACAGTGCGAGACTTTGCCAATTAAATCCCTCGAGTTCTGGAACCGACAGAAGTTTCACTCTGGGAAAGCCAAAGACTGCAGCCATAAATGTGTCCAAAAGAAAAACTGCTTAGGATCGAATATAATTAATTTTCAAACTAAAACTTGAATTAAGGTTGAAACAAGGCCAAGCAACAGGCCCAATTTGATGATCAATAACAGAAGCACAAACCATAACATTCATATATTAAAAACAGCCTGCACACTTGACCAGATTGAAAGTTTAAATTGCTAATGCTCTTAAAATAAAAACTTTTAATTGGACACTTTCAAATCAAAATCAAGACCGAAATATAAGTGAAATAAAAAAATACGAATGTTACTATTCTCCTAATGCATCAAAAACATTGGTAATCTACCCGTTGCCTTTCCTCCGAAATATGTTTGATCTGCTTTCAAAACTAAATGAATATTAAAAACATATCTCTGAAGTGAAAGAAATCAATGACGAACATGCGTCAAATATCACCTTCATGATTTGTATGAACTTACAAAATAATATATTTAAGGCAAAGGAGGGAGACCTCGGATGTTATTGTTGTCCCAATACGTCAAAAACTTGTTTACAAATTAATGGGTTAGTTATCACCGTTCTAGTCATCTACCTGGATCCTGTCCTATTTCATAAATATCCTAACTTTTTTGAAAGTTTCACAATTAATGCCTTTACTGTATTTGCATCAAGTGAATTACAATAATTTACTCTATGCAAGAGAAAATTGACTTGTCCTAACAATATAACGAGTGACTTCTCTTAACTAGAATGTTTTTGGATAGTGTGCCTTCAGAGCTATCAATTTCCAAATTATTCTTTATGTTCAACTGCGTTTTTGGTTATGAAGTTGTGGCAGTGTCCAAGAATGTTAGTTTATTTATACCGAGGAGGTGAAGGGATGTTAAAATATAGAGTAACATTTAGTGGATGTATTCTGTTCAGTCTTTGCTAGTAACTTTGGTTAAATAGAAGGTTCTCTGAAACCAGCCACTGCACCAGTGAGGTAGTCGGTACCATTGACCTGGTGAGATGCCTTGTTGAGAAGGTTCCATGGATGGTGTGGATTTGGGTGTGTGGCTGTAGCATAAAATTTGGTTCCTACTATGCACGTATATTTATTGGAAGTAAATTTGCTTTTCAGCAAATTTAGAGCACTAACTGCATACATGTTTCCAGCTAGTGAAGCGCTATGTAAATAATTTAAAATATATGAAACAAAAAACAAATTTATTGTATTTCACATTTACTACAGCTTGAAAGTGAGATTATGATATCTGGATAACCCATCTCCTTAGAGAAAGTACGCTTGAACATTGCTTTACTGAAAGTGCGTTCATGAATTTTTTTTAGCTTTCAAAACTGTAGTTTTAGACCAGTTGATTGAAACAGAAATACATCTTATGTATGGATCTTAAATATAGACTTAGGTAATGTTGGACAAAACCATTGAAACAAACTAACTAAAGCTTTAAAAACGATTACAAGTCTGCTTACAGGTTTCCCGATTACCACATCAAAGTACATGACGTAGTTATCTTCCGAGTATGCCACATACATCCTATTTGAAGCAGCTTCGAAAGAAAACGCGACCGAATTCACTTCGCTAAAGACTATCAACTTTTTGGATTCAGTTCCATCGTATCTCGATTCCATCAATGCGTTCATTTTCTTACTTAAAAAGTAGATTTTCCTGAAACAAATAAAAAGCTAAACAATTTAAATTTTGAAATTTATATAAATTGTTCACATTTTTGTACACTTCAAACGAAAGTTTAATTGATTTTTGATACAACCATCGCATCGTAAGTAGAAGCATCAGCTAGTAATTGTTTGGAATTAACCAGTTTGGCTGGAGATAACACTAAAGGTCATGAGCTAGGCTAAGATCTAGATTTTCATTTTTAATAAATAGACTAATAGATGTTTAGAACTCGCTAAATGCATATAGAGTAGAGGCAGAAGGTATTGCCACTAAAAAAGACTGAATAGACATTGGAACAAGTATGGACAATTGGACATTGGTACTTAACTAGGGAGACAATTATTAAATTATTATTTAAATTAATTATTATTATTAAAGCCGCACTCACCAAGGTCTCGCGTGTAATTTTTTATTACACTTTTTTTACCCAGTTTTTTATTTTTTTTCTACAAGGTGTAATAAAACAAATTACACAAATCTGTAATTCTTCTAGATGCTAGTGATAACTAGGTCAAACAAAACCGTGTTTTTCTCAATTGTTTTTGATACAACTATTCCTATTACGCAAACTACGCCGACGACAGACAATGAACACTTGAGTAGAACTTCGCCCCCGACACGCTCGACAGAAAGTCGAGTAATTCTCAGATGGGAGCAGGAAGGCATGATGTTGGCCCACTATGTACAGAAGGATTTAGAATTAACAAATGTGATCCTATAATTTTGAAGCAAAGTTGGATAGTTTGATGAACGAACTGAAAGACTGGAAGTTGCTGTTATTATCCTTAAATTGATGACTGCGTAACGAAACTAATTACTCATTTACAAAAAAAAATCTTACTTTTTGGCAATATTGAGCTGAAGCTTGGTGATCTTTGGATAATTTAAAGATTCAATGACCGAGCAATATTTTTTGGGTATGTTGCACACCACAACGTTTCCAAAGAGATCTTCGCCGGCGAAAAGCAGCCGTGCTTGAGTATCAATTTGTAAACTGATGTACTTGATGCCTGGAATGTAAAAAAATATTCATTGTTTTAAATGGCATTGATGTTAAGAAAAAATCTCGTCCCTGTCCTCAGCCGACTAAAGTTCTCTTCTAACTACATGAAAAATTAATGGAGTCTTATCATTCACTTGAATCTCCGAAGATTAAGAAACTAGTGCTCACCACAAAGTGATTTGTCATTATCATCAATGTTTTGAGAAATGTTAAAAGATAGTTATTAATAGTCTAACTAATTTTGGTTAATTCTTGAAAATTACCCTCTCAGAAGGCTTGCGTGCATCTTTCAGTTTAAGAAATTTAACCGCTTCACTAATTACAACCCACTCTAGTTAAAGCAATATAGGCAAATTCAATTAGCATATTTTATTACATATATCGAAGTTTAATGGTCTTATCTAGCTTGTTAGAAGACAATAAACTTCATGTGTGGCAACTAAAGTTGATTATTTTAAAGTTTATTTTAATCAATAGACTGCCGGCAAGAAATACAGCGATAATGTATCGCATTCAATATTTCATGATTGGATATGCATTTATTTTTAAATTAAGGTGTAGTAGTTTGTATAAGTACGCTGAAATTATATGAACGTAAAAAAAGAAGTAATAATTCAATAAAAACAAAAAGAATAAAAGACTACATATTTACATGCAAGGTTTACACTTTATACAAAAAAAGTCAAACTACACCAAGTGCTTAAGTTTAAGATTTTGAAATCTTATTTCATAATTAAAAGAAAATAAAACTTAAATTCTAGCCATTAAGCCTACCAGATTTAAAAAGCTAAGATTTGAAACCATTATACAAGCCAGATAAAAAGCTTAAATTTAAAACCATTATATAAACCAGATTAAAAAGCATAAATTCAAAATCATTATATAAAACAAATTCGAAAACTAAATATTCAACGAACTTTGATTTGGAGATTCTAGGAAGGAGGTTTTCTCAAAAACTTTAGCTTTTTCTTTAGTTACAAAAATTCCGCGGCTTTCGCTCCAGAAAATGCTTTTTGAAACTACATCATAGGCTGCGGAAAAAATCTGAAATTTGTGCAGAAACAAGAATTTATTAACTAGTAACCCACGGACTGAAGGGCTCAATTATCTTGCGATCATTCATTCTGTAACTAAGAAATCTACTCTACAGAATCTATCTATAGAAATGGCAATCAAAAATAATATTGCAAGGAAGAAAACATAATTTAATAAAAAATCATTTTAAAAACTATTTATACTAGAATATCAATAATCAAGCCTAAATAGCATAGATGATATACAAGCATTCAAGTCATTATCACCCGAGACAAGGACGACGTGCTTGAAATTGCTACGCCTGTGTAAAGCTTCGCTAAGCACCTTCGACAAAATTTAAAAATTCTTAATGGAGTTAGCAAGGAAGACCTTGTTTCTTCCGGAGTTTAATTATCTTAACTGCAGTATCAGTTCTTGAATTATAAATTAAGTAACAAAATAAACTACGCATCACTTACCCTATTTCTTTCATTTCTGACCAATGTATCAATGTTCTTGGAAGATACCATTCCCGCCATTATTCTACTATCACTGGTAAAGTAGAGCATTGCCTTTTCTGCAAGTACAAAAATGAAAGCGCTATTCAAAAGCATCACTAGACCAATAATTTCAAACTCAACAACTAGTAATCTACGAATCAAACGATTCAAGCTTGTTGCATCCATTCAGTAACTTTAGAAAAAGTATATGAATAGTGCCATGTCCTCCAATTAAAAACATCAATGAGAAATGTAAATCAAAAAAGGGAGTTACAAAGTGGGGAAAACATATTTTAATCAAAAGTTCACCATTAAGATTAGTTATGTATACTTTAGTTCCAATCATGGTTGCCACTTCTTCACAAAAAAATCCTTCTAAGAAAAGTGAAGGAGTGAAGGATAGTTTATATTAATATGGGGAACATTTTGTACTGCTTAGCCCCAGAACAAAAAGACTGGCAGTATAACTAGGCATTCCATTGAAAAATATAACTATAATACATATCAAGAAAATAAAAGTAAATCAAATTTTATAACAATTATAACCAACAAATTTCAACAAAATAAATTTGATCTAAATCGTTTAAATTATAGATCACAGTTCAAATCACTTGAATTGAACTAATTAAATACTAATTATATTTAGTAATCTATTCATATTTGTTCAAAACAAAATAAAATTATCAGTAGCTCTTCCAAGTTTTTCTAAAAAAAAATTTCAAAAATGCGTGTTTTTTGGCAAAAAACATTACACAAAATTAGCTAGATAGCTCAAATCAACAGCTTGCCCTTTAACTGTTCAAATGAAGAAATAAAGTAATGCTCAATACCAATGGACCTTCGAATCCAGACATTTTCATCCAATTAACGCATGAATCAAACTAAAATATGAAACAAAACTTTTAATCAAAATATTTTGGTTCTCAATATGTTACTTTTATAGAAAGGTTTGTTACACATACTTGGCAGATACTGTATTTAAAGCAAATTAAATTCATTATTTCTTGCAAAATATATTGTCCTATCTAACCAAAGAAAACTTAAATTTTTAATGAGCATTACCTCTAGAAAAAACTTACATAACCAAAACATACGAGCCTATTCATCAAGTTAATATAAACACGTAGTTATTTTAACAAATTCAAAAATTTAAAACAAATATTTAAGATAGATTATTCAAAACGCACATGTCTTTCATATGTTGAGAAAGTATTGCTATAAAACCAAAAATAAAAAATGTTTACTCTTTGAAAAATAATACAAGTTGAAAAACATAAAAGTAGAGTTTCAATAAATTCAAGTTTTACAGTAAAATCTTTAATTTATGTTCAAGAAGATTGCTGTAAAACCAAAATCTAAAAATAAATTTACACAGCTTTGGAAAAAAAAGTCAAATTTTTTCAACAACAATGAAAAGTAACTCATGTTTCCACTAACAAATACTTCTAAAATGTTGTTTATATTTATATTTCAATCAATTTGTATTAAATAAATGAAAATTAGCAATAATATTAAAGAAAACAAAATTAATTTAATTTAGATCTAAATTCTTTAAGTACAAAAACCTCTTTCACTTTCTCTTGCACTTTCCCCTTCACTTCATTTTGAAAGAAAAATTGCAAAGTGAAGGAGAAAGTGAAGGAGATTGAAGGAGAATGGCAACGCTGGTTTTAATCCATGATGCGTAATTAAAACCAATATGAAACAGAATCTTTAAAAAATTAGTCCATGAAAAAACAAAACTAAATTTTAAATAAAAATATTCATTTTTGAAATCATAATAAACCCTATATAAAATTAAACTTTAAAAGTATAGATAATGTATAAGCAATTAATTCTTTAGCAATTCAGACTACGGCAACGTCAGAAACGCTTTTACTCGGTCTTACCAATGGATTTGCATCTTCCCCTTTTCATGATGAACCCCTCGGCACATTTGCAGTTGTAACTCCCCTCTGTGTTCACGCAAATGTGGTCGCATACCTTCCCGCTGAATTCACATTCGTCTGCATCTGCAAAATTAATATTAGAATTACTCTTTGCTTCTAATACAATAAATGATTAACATTTCGCATTGCTTAAGCCATCAAGGCTTCATAAATATATTTATTAAACGTTACATCAAGTTTAAATACATACAAAGTAACGTTAAAATTCCAACACTAGAGTTGCAGTTTCGAAACGATCACAGATACTAGAGTAGCAGGTTCCCCGGATATTGGATGTATTCTAAGAAATTGTTCAACAAAGTTTACGATGGCCTAGGCTGTGATAAAGAGATTTTGGCACTTTTACAACTCGAGGCATGCAAAGCTCTGTATAACAGATCGTTTATTGTATCTATACTAGTAATCCACGAACCGGACGGTTCAAATGTCTCGATGATTCATTCAGTAACTTTAAAAAAATTATCTCTAAAAATATCAAATCAAAAATGGTGAATTTTACCAAAAATTCACCTTAGATACTTTTCATGTGTACTTCATTTCCAATCCATTGATGCATAAAGAAAAACAAAATGGTGAAAAAAAATATGTTGAAAACTTTTTCCAAGTTACTTTGATGAAAATATGTAGATAAAAAGTGAAAAAATCAAATAAAAACACCCAGTAATATATTAAAACCAATAACTAAGCCTAT
>JARUHE010251939.1:0-13041 GCA_031471125.1 Archaeomysis grebnitzkii | reverse complement strand
TATATATATAAATATAAAGATCAGCAATGCTAATCTCAATGGGAGGGTTTCATATCAAGGATATGAATAAGCTACATGTCTTTAGAATTCATGGCAGTTTGAAAATGGGTACTTACACGAGAGGTTGTCTATGCGACGACTGATCTTATTATGTGTAACAAATACATTCTTGGACCAAAAAAAATTTTGGGAAACATTTTCTGTAGACCCAACTTTTTTAGACAATTTTATATACGTCAAAAATCCTAAATGACATTTTTTGGTTTAATTTATGAAAACAATTCTAGTCAAAATATTTAGTGGCAATTTTTTTTAATAAACATTGGTTTCGTACTCAATATATTTTGCCTCCTCAGAGTTTTGAAAATAAAACTCGAACATGTGCTACGCCTAGCTAGTATATGTATGTAAAACATAGTCATTTTTTGTATATGCGTTTGTGTGTATGCATGTGTGCTACTATATAATTCGATAACGAAGCAGCCCAGCGTTTTGATTTTTAGTATTTACTATATGCACAGGTCGCCAGAACAAACATGGGATTAACAACACCAATACCCTGTTGGATGAATGGGGAGCATATATTTCGAAAAATCTTGCAATGTAAGTAAAGCGACAACATAACATTGAATGGTAAAATATTTTCTACGGGAAAGTTTGGTATCCAAGATTTCTTTTGAGATCGAGAGTTAACAAGAGACAAACGTCCGTAACCTATATAATCTAGTCTTCGAAGCTTACTGCATTGTAAAAAAGAATGCTTATGCAAGACGTTGTCTGTATAAAGCTATAAGCACTGATCTAATATGAGCCAATATATTTTGGCAATTTGTCAAAAAAAAACTTTTTGCACCAAAATTCAAAAATATTTTTCGACCCAAATTCTTTTTAATCAAAAATAACTTTCTTCAGAAATAATTATAACCCTGCTATTAGATGTAGATAAATGGAAAAAACAAAACAAGCATTGAAACAAATTCTCAAAATCAAAAAATCAAATGAATAGAGTTTAATAACATTTGAAAACACGTAACTCAGTCATGTAAAATATTTTAAAAACTGAGATTAATAAGTTTTGGAGAAAACCTATCTTTTATAAACTTGTAAATATGTTAATAATATGATTTTATCTTCTCTGTGTTACTCATTAATACAAATGATAAATCACTAATAATTACATATATTATTATTAATGAAAGTTATATATATTTACCTATACATATCTATATAAGAATCACCCTTAAAAATATGTTGGTTGGAAATTATACATACTTATGTACCATACTCAACTATAAAATGATGATTATAATATTTATAGATAACCCTACGTTAATAACGATAATTATAGCTAATCCTACAGTTATATAATTTGGTATAATTTCTACTTCTATACATTATGAATTCAACAATTAACTTAACAATTCAAATACTACTCCTTACATTCATAATTCTTCAGCTATGAAAAATAATTCATGTGATTTACTGAAAATGTAAAAAATTAAAAAAAAACAATTTATCCACAATTAAAAAGAAACTTGTCTTATAAATTGATGCATCTTCGTTGGGTGTTCGCTTCTATAAATCCAAAACATGATTCAAGATTTTAAACAACTTTATAATTGGTAAAAATTGTCACAAATTTTTTTTATCATTGTAACTCTTATCAATTTAGAATTGAAAACAAGGTTAAACATTATTTTTATCAAAGGTTTATAAGAAAATACAAGTTAACTACAAACAGAAAAACGTGTAAGAGTTTGCAAAAAACATATTTATTCATTAAAAAATGCAAATGCAGGTGAAACGCATGACTATGAACTGTGTTTTGAATATACGATACAGTCGCTTCCAAAATTATTTTTAAGTTATTCAAAAAACTTTTTATAAAATTATAATCTAACAAAAACAATACACAAATAAAATGTATTTATATAAAAACTTTTGATGGTTTATTTTTGAATGAAATAAAAAGTTTAGATATTTTTATTTTATATATTTTATATTTTATGGAAGATGTTTTGGCTTAATCCTAAAAATCTTAGTTTCTTGATTTGATGTTTTTGTGATTGAATCCGTTTCAAAACATTTTTACCATCTAGAAAAATTGAAACAATTTTGTGTTGTACTGAAATGTTCAAATGTTTGTGGATACATATCAGCGAGGAGTGAAGCAGCAATTTTCGTCAAACATTCATCGAAAGGGAAAATATTCCTGGTTTGGTATTCGTCCAGCGATTTCCTCAATTGTTTCGGCCTAAAAACCACTTGACCTTTCATCACAACCAAATAATACTTTTCTTATAAATGAGTCAACGATCGCACAATTGAGGTAAGCTCTATATTATTTGAATGTTGGTTACCTCAATTGTGGATCCATTTATACAAATCAGTTTTATTTATTTAATAATTTTATTCGTTTTTAAGGAATATATGGCAGTGAAATGTACAGTCATATGCACATCAATCTGGATCTACATATATAACATTTAATGACATTTAATTGAACATTTATAGTAATTTCTAGTCAGTTTAAAACCATTATATTACGATGAATGTTATGGCAAAGAAATAAAGAAAAATATAAAAATATTGCAATTAAAGTGAATCCATTTAAAGTACTGTTCCAGGTTAATTATGACTACATATATGTAGCATGTCGACCACCTTTTTGTTGAATTTCAGCTTTGCACTTTTGAAGAAAGCATTCAACACATAAACTGAACATTTTCTTGACTTCTGGACATTTGAAATAAAAATAATGAAATGTTCACAATCATTGTCTCCTCTTATGAACCCATTTCAAACTTAGCTCACTTCCAGAATTTTTAAAAAGTGAATTCCAGTGTATTAGTGGTACCTTCAGATACGTGAACATATTTGTGATAAAAAAGTCTTGTAATTGAGTAAGAAGTCACATCGCTATGATAGTAATCTGATTATTGTATATGTCATGAATGTTTATTAAACACGCAACTGAAAAGGGGTTATTTAGTTAATATATGACATTAAACTGTCTACTTTATTTTATGTTTTAATCAAGGATAACTTGACAGTCGTATGATCGAAATTAAAACATTCGTAATTATTGATTATAAAACCGATACGAATTCTTTTCTTGGTTTTTGTTGAACAAAAATTACGATCTTAAAACGGTAGTGGATTATATAAGAAAATATGACAAGTATAGCTCAATATATAAGCTATTCTTGAAACTCTTATGCCAATATATTCCTGAGGAAATAATTTATAACACCCTCTAAATAAAGGTTTGGTACCAACCATGGTTACATGTCGGTTTGATTGATAAATCATCAAAATATTGGTAGGGTCAAATCAATTCGAATTTTTTAAAGAGGATTTTAGAAAAAGTAATTTTCAACATTTATAAAATTTTCAGTATTTTAGTACTTAAAAGTTACTATAAAACATATAGTTGTGTAAGTTTAGTATTTGCTTTCATTTGCATTAATGTAAACAAAAAAACATATCCCCATACAAAATCATATATGGAGATCACTTAGATGTGTATGGAATGAAGTAAAACGGACCTTTTTTCGAAATACAGTGTAATTGTTCACGTTGATCACACTGTTTATGTTTTCACAACAAATGATACTCATCCATAACCACATGCTTGAGTTTGATTTCATCCCATTTTATTTATTTTAGTTATCGATCAATATATGTCATACAATTGTGAATAGTACAACACATCTTTTACCAGGCACAGTGTACCCTTTCCTGCATGGCACTGCATGGTGGGTAGGAGATGAAACATACTCCATGAATGGAGATAAGTTATGGTTAGAACTCGTGAAAAATGGCTATTCTCATAATGCCAGAAATGGCAACTCGACGTCAGTTCATGTCTAACTCGTGTGCCGTGAGGATGTCGTTAAAGAGCGCGTCCTCCGGTGGTAGTTGTACCGTGGATTGCAAAGGTTGTGTTCACCTAGAAAATGTGTTGTCCAGTTTTGATGCGCCCGTGTCTGAGGAGCAGGCCTGGGCTTTGTGTTACATGTGTAGTCAGTGCTATTTGAATATAGAATATAAAGACAGGGCGAAAAGCTCGCTTGTGACACGTTTGAAACATGTTGTCGTTCACAGAGATGGATTTATTCACTCCAGTACTTTCATACCAACGTCTGCTGTACCTTCGTCAAGTAGTAAGTTTTTCCGTTTTTGGTTTTCATTTAAAATTTAAAAAATTGGTTGCATTAAGCAACAACAAAATTAACTTCATTTCTCTCTCAAAAAATAAACTATTAATTAATAGAATTAATTTTCCAATGTGTGTAAAAATGAAAACAACAAATACAAATTAAAAACTAATGACCTACTAATTAAAATTGAATTGTGTTCAAAGCTTACAAAATAAATTCCACTTATGAAAAAGTAGTAAACATTAACTTAACGTGTTTATTGTTTACTTTTCACCTTGACAATGTTATGGATACAATTATAAGATCAAAACGCTACAAAACCAGAAACGAAATCTTTTGGATATCAATAATAATAGAACCTGTCGAATGTGTGAATAGGTCTAAATCGGCCCGGCGGCCTATGGCATTGGGCGGATGATGGACAAAAACATTCCAATGTCATATTTAGACCGTTGACAAATAAACAATCAATGGGTCTTAAATTTATGTATTGTCAAATGATTGAATTCTAGACCAAGTTTTTCTCTAAAATTAATGAAATCATGAGAAGGACATTCACTTAAATGTCCGCATTCACCAATAAAATAAAATGAAACAAAACGTCAATTTAAAACCACTCTTGTTTTACTCCCTTCATAATTACAAATATTTTTTTGGTTAATGTTGAATTCCAACAATAATTTTGAATGAAATTATATCTACATTGATGACAGAAGGTCACTCTAGCAGTTCATCCTTTTCAGCATTAGCGGTTCGAAATGAAAGATTTTGCTACAAGAGTTAACTCCTTGCCATTATAATTTTTATTTTATACTCTCCTAACACCTGGATTTTCTACCCTGTTGAACGTTTGGCTCTTACTTATCAAGTGTCTTTGGATGTTTTACATGTATCTGAAAAACGTTTAAGTGTGGTTGTGGTAAATGATGTCCACTCATTGACGGAATAATTCTTCTTCTGAAAAATAATTTGAAAAATAAACAAAACTAATTAATAATATTTTCCTTTTTCTTAAAGATGCTTAACCCATACAATAAAGATAGTTTTTGATGATTAATTTTATACATTTCAGTTCTTATGGCGATAATTAATCATGTGTGAAAGGGTTAATATGATTTAAGCTTGTAAATTTAAAATACCTTTTCAGTTAACAATGATTCTTATTTCTTGGGCGAAAGTACACTTTGTATATGGATAATAACACCAACCTGTGCATGTATGAAAATATTTATTTTTTAAAGTTTTCAATAGCTATAATAGTTTTCATTGCCACCACTTTTACAAATCATTTGTAACCTTCAAAGAAAACTCAAACTGTCTTATGAAACTATTGTTGTATTTGACATTCCTCTTCTTCTTAATAACAACTACGGTTGGTTGAGAAGTCCTCATTCAGAACAATTGAAAAATCGACGAATTTCATTGTTTTGAATCGACTCTGTAACTAATTTATTTTAAGTTTTTTTCGATCAATCATGTTCTCATTACATTTGCTGCAAAAACTAGTCTGTTATTTTGGAAGTTACTTTAAATATTTAAAGGAAAAATGTTTAACCAAATAAAAAATAATGAGTTATAGATTTTCTCCAAATATAGTATTGTTCAATTACTGCCTATTGCTATAATATTATGTTAAGCTATTGTCACTCGTGATTTTGTTTTGAATGTCTTGTACAATCAATAACAACTTATTGACTAAATCTTGACACGCACTTCAAACGATTGTATAAAATATAACGTTTTTACTGATTTTCAATTTGTATACAGAAATATAAATCTTGATTTTATTTTTCATTTCTAACCTATTATTTTTTATTGCTTTAATTTTCCTAAGAAATATAAAAGCCAATTGTGGAAGATGTACACAGAGAGTGTAATACATTTAGCATATTTTAGAAAAAACTCAAAATGTTGATAGTATAAGATCTTTTACAAAATGGATGGAGCCCTCACGTCGGAGGGTACAGCCCCCAGCAGGTTCGACCATTGGGCAAGCAGTCCAATAATAAAAATAAAAATAAGATACAAATAAAAGTGTATATTTCGTTAAATGATACACATCTTAGAAGTTTGTGGATTACGCCATTCCCAGTCTGAAATTATCGTCGAGTTTTCCACCTGTTTTTATATTAATTAGCCGTTTAGTGTTGTGTTAGTGCTGTATTTTATCTACAATTTTATAATGAAGATTTTTAACGTAGTTTTTGATCTCGAAATATCACTCAATTGGAATTTATCATGATATGTGTTGATACCGTTATCTGTCAAAATCCGACGCTAAAATAAACATTAGTTTTTGATCGAGGTTCTGTTGATTGGCATATTTTTGAATCGATTTAAGTACCAAATAAATCCTTAAACAGTTAGAAAAATTTAGTTTCGTATATTTTTCTAATTCGGGGCCATTTATATATTAAAAGGTACTCAAATGGTACTCACAAGATATTTAAAATGCTTAAATCGACCATGCCTCTACTCTAAAGTATATTTTTTTTACAGTTTTACGACAATAACTTCCGACTGGGTTATATCATTCGTGGTTAACAGAAACTTTTATTTGAAGATAAAAACGTATTTTATATAAATGAGAGATGCAATGCCGAATGTCTTAAGATTTTTCTAAAAAATGATATAGTTCAAGAATATACCTTTATGAGTTAGTGGATTCTGCTCTTGTGTTATAAACTCATGATTAACCCAAATTTATTTAAAGGTTTAGAGAGAAGTGTATTGAAAACAAACGGAAGAACTGGAGATTTAGGGTGTAATGCCTTACATTTTTTTTCCAAAAATGACTATTTACAAATATATATTTTAGGAGTTTAGGAACTCTGACATATTTTCATGAAGTTCATGGGTAGTAAACTTAGATATTTGTTTGGAAGTTTAGAGAAAAGTTTGTTTTAAATAAATGAAAATAAGTGTTAATAAAGCTGATTTGTATGTTCTACCAGAACATGTAATGTTTCAAGAAATCATAAAATATAGAATTGTGTTTAACAATTACACAAATTTGAAAACTTCTTTTTTTCAGTTACTCGTGTTTTTTCTTCTATTCAACTGTGCATAAACTATAACAACATATTTGAGTCAAATCGAACTTGATCAATCTCAGCACGCTTCACGTATCAACCTTAATACTACTACTCGCACCAAGTTATGTGTACCCTAAATATATGCAACCGAAACATGGCGCGTGCTCCATGCGTGCGAAAATGCTTGAATATGTAACTTTAATCCACTGGCTGTCATCTATCATACATGGAGCTTCCATTACTAAACCTAATTACGATAAAAATAATGAAAAACTTTAAACTACATAATTTGTGTAATATGTTTTCTAACCATGACTACTTCAAAGTTGTCCTTAACTAAATTAACAAAGCTTCTTTGAATTATCTGAAAAAAATTAGGGAAAATAGTAAATGCAATTGTAAATAGTTTGTAATTCTACTGAATAAATCTTTGAGCTAAATGCCAAACTCTTCAAAATCTCTACATTTTGTCTATACTTTGTTTTTATTTTCAAATTTAAATATTTACCTCATACTAACAACGTAATTTTCAATTTACTGTCAAGTTTTTACATTTTAAGGTAAATGTTAATTATAAAATTATAAATACCGTACAGGATTTTCAATGTCCAGTTCGGTAGCATTTTCTTCTAACCACACTCGTGAAACTAATAGTACACATTAAAATAGTTTATGAATCTTCAAATGATTACATTTGCATAAAATTAGAATATTTATCTGATATAAAATTTGAAATATAAAACAATTTAAGATCTTAAGTTGCTCTAAGCAACATGACATGGCGTGTTTTGGACCAGTAAAATTCATGTTCCAGCTCTTCGTCCTCCTTGCGATTTGCTAATTGCGGTGGTTGGTATGCCCCGAAGTACCTCTGCAAATGCATCCACACTTTCTGTTCTGAAAGTTCGTTCAATGATGAAGTCAGTTTGGTAAACAAAAATGATGGACTGTTTCTGAATTTAATGTCGTGTCATCATTATTGTGTTTCGTTTCAATTTAATTCAATTTGTTCTGCAATCAATCTTCGTTTTTCCATTTATTTTGTAAACTTGCTGTCATAATTCCATTTTGAAACCTCACAAATTTTTAACAACGTTTTAGTTTGAAGAAATAAGTTTGCTCCAGTTTTTTTTACAAACCAAGTTTTCAAATGCATTGCATTCAGACAAACAATAATTCACTAAAAGAATAAGTTTCACAAAATCAAAATTTGTTTTTAAGTTTTTCAGTGAATAATCTTTTATTATTTCAAAACAAAGAAGGTTTTTCGCGTTTCAATTTCGAACTTATAACAAAGATGAATCATTTTAGGCTTGTTTTTAATATTTGTATTTATTTACTAAGGTTCAAACTCTATTAAGTGATTATTATTATTATTATTAAGTGATTAGTTTATTAAAGAAAAGTTATTGTTCTTTTTATTTTTTTTATTTCAAGTTTATAGAAGTTCCATAACTTTGAGTTATCTTTTATTACATAGCAAAATCAAAGATAAATGTTTAATATAAGCTCTAAGATTTATTTTCACTATGCATGGTTATATTCTCAATGCAGTGCAAATGTTGAAAATGTTGCAAGTGGTTGACACTTTTATAAAATGTTTTTATTTGTAATTTTATAATTTATTACAAATCTCTAGATATTTTTTTGAAGTTCAATATTTTTAATTTTTAATCGTGAAACTGCAACTGCAATAGACAGCGTACTTTGGTGCAACGTTGCGTGCAGACATTTGAGTTATTGTTGCTGAGTTTGTTAATTGAAAATTGGTCAAACACAACATTCATTAAAAACATAATACGAATACATTCCAACTCTTACATATTATTTACAGGCTTTCTAAATTATTATTTTCTTTTAGTATTTTACCATTTGCATGTTCTATTAGGCTGTTAATACAAAGTATTTGTTTTTTTTATTTATATGTGATGAAAAAATGTTTTACTTTTTCCAATTGTTTGAGCCATTTCAATAATAATATTATAGCTGCTGTAGTAATTGTTCGAAGTCCTAATTGCATGCATGCCTCAACAAGTCTCAATTTGTTTGACTATAATTATTAAGCTATGTTTGAAAAAACAGCTTCAATAACCGACCTATGTTGGGGTTGGCGTTGTTGTTGTTTGGGTCGTGGGTAATTTGTGGACTCGATCTAAATTTTACCTTTTTCAAAATAATGAAAGAACATACCATTTTATTTTATACTGGTGTCACTAAGGATTTTTTAAAAACCGTAATTACTTATTAAAACATACATTTGTATAAAAGTTGAAATTAAAGGTTGAACGAGATTTTTATTTGAAGGTTTAGAGAAAAGTTTATTTTAAGCATTTGAAAAAGAACTGGAGATTCTGAGGTAGAATACATTAAATACGTTTTGCCAAAAACTTATATTTCTTTAAATAATATACATTTTAGGAGTTTTTAGACTTAGTTAATTTTTCGTCAAATTCATGGATAACAAATATTTTCATTTGACGGTCTAGAGATAATTATATTCACAACAAATGAAAGAAAAGAGTTCATATATTAATATATAGAATTGTATTAAAAAGTTACACAATCCTATAAACGTTTTTCGCATACAAACCGCTTTTAATTTGTAGCATTTACTCGTTTTATTACTTTCACGTTTAAGTTCCATTATCATAAATTATGTTGAAAAATCCAATCTTTCAACGTTTCATGTGATTTCAATTTGACTAAACCTTTTAAGATAATATTTAAAGCCAATATAAGTTGGATTTTAAATGTTTGTGATGGTTCTTTAATACTGTTATTACTCGTAAAGAAGTTCCGAGGAAAGTAGTTGTGGGTTCAAATGCTTCGTTACCACAATGCCAGTTAATATGCATTCAACTTGTGACTAAGAATTATTAAAAACCATATCACTATCTGCTGCATTTATGACACATTCGAAATAACTTAAGTAAAATACTCCGTAGTTACTTTAAGTAAATTGGAAAGTCTTTACCTTAAGCTTATAGTTATTTCGAAAAGCCTCTCATCTGTTCTTAAACATTTCATGACAGTTTCATTTTTGGGTTTTCAATTCTCAGTGTGACCGTATTTGTTGGTTTGAAAAGTTAATTCGCGACCACGTTCATTTGCTATCCTATTAGAACAACAATTTCAAGTGTTTGAGTTTTCAAGAATGAAAATGTAATATATGATAAAACAATGAACTCGCAACATGTTAAGCAAAACAAATTTAGTGTAAATGTTCAGTTTGGCCCAAGTGATAAACTGGTTTGGGTCGATGCCTATGGAAGCCTCGTACTTGTTCTGCTTCCTGAATAGCCCGACCTTAAATCAATCCTCAGGTCAAAAGAAAGTTTAAAAAAAATATTTTTGTTTTCAAACTTGCGATCATGGGATGGGAATTATTTTTAACTAATCTCATTAGTTCCCCTTTTTATATTGTTTGTTCATACGTTTTAAATAGAAATAAAATATTTTACTTTCGATATTGTAACGTTATTAATGATGTCAAATTTATTTATGTCATGCATATAAATCTACTCATTTGAATAACATAAATACAAACATCGAACAAAACTATTCCACTAAATATTTCCTCGGAATGAAATAATTATACAATACGGATAAAAAGAATGTTTAAATGCATAGACCTATTTGTCTCACATTATCCTCGTTGAGTAATTTTAATAAATTATTTTTACTCCTTAAAAGCGTTTTCTTTAAATTCAAGAGGGTTAAAAATCGTTTTCCGACATGAACATCCATTATTTTAGCTAGAATTTTAACTTCTTTAGTATTTTTGAAATAAGAAATTAATTCATTTTGATCTCTCGTTGCCCATGGCAACCAATAATTACTCCGGGCAAATACTTTATAAGGACGAGAGATTCCATCGAATTATCCATTTCGGCACAAAAAGGTGGACCACACACAGATCTGTCCCAGACAAAGATGGCCGCGATAAAATCTGCAAAAACAAAACAATGAAGTTACTTAATGTATAAAATAAATAATTAACAATACAATCTTGTATATTGTGTAAAACAAATAAATTAAAAATACAATCTTGTATAATGTGTAAAACAAATAAATTAAAAATACAATCTTGTATAATGGTTAAAATAAATAAATTAAGAAAACAATCTTGTATAATGGTGAAAATTATATAAATTAAGAAAACAATCTTGTATAATGGTGAAAACAAATATATTAAAATACAATTTTTCTTATGTAAACGTAAAGTAATTATAAAACTGAATCCAGTTTTGCAAATAAAGGCGTCTCCTTATTTGCCTTTCTGAGATGGATTGTCAAACACTGAATCTGTGTCACTTGACTGACAAAAACAAGTCTAATGAACTGATAATCAGATGTCCTCTAAACCATTGCGATTTATTATTCTACCAAATATTGGTAGGCCTAAAAAGTTTTATTTAAAAAGGATTATCTTCCTTTATGTAATTACTAAAGACAAGCAAAGGCAATTCGCAATCATGGATTTCAAACAGCTCTCCAATGCAAAAACATGATACGGCAGAGCAAACAAACTCAGGTGACAACCTAAGACCTTTTTTCACCAAGTTTGGTCAATACAATCAGGAAGGGGTGCTGGCTATCCAGGTCAAGTTCTCTTTCCTTGTACGTTGGGAAACCGTGTGCACTCACCCCTGACATTTATCTCTTTTCTGCCATGCAACGTGGCATGGCATCAGTAGTGATGCATTGCTTCATTCGGTCTTGGCATTTTAAAAACAAAACTGAATAATTCAATGATTTATGTTTCATCTTTGGTCGCTTGCACAGTAATACACACGAGTGATCATTTATTCTTTTTGAAAACATACACATCCATGGTCGTTTTCCCGTTGGGGTTTCAACTTTTTATTATTTGTTTTCGAAAAATTTGACAACTCCTCCATATCAAATAAAATAAATATGTTTCTTCATGCTTTTGAATCATTCAATTTTTTAATTCACTTTAATTGGTAGCTCGTGTGCTGTATAAATGGAAAATAAAAAATGTATAACTTTGGTTAATTTTTTAAATACAATTTTCACATCAATCGAATTTTCCATCCTTTGTTAAAGTTAAGAGAAAAAATATGTTCTATTTAATTTTTATTTGTAAAATGTTCGAATGACTTTTTGTGTAATGGTCAAGGCAGGTCAATTGAATGAAAACAAGCAGATGGCAAGAAATTCCTTATAAAGAAATGCTTCTAAGTTGAATGAGGAACTCTGAATTTTTGTTTGACTAAGTTTAATTTCATTTCTAAATGAATTGAAGAAAATGTATTGCGTTGGCTCCACATATTTAGCATGTTTATGACCTCGTAAGTCTGTGGAACTTCGTCTGATTTTTCTTTGGATAACTTTTGCCATGTTTGTCCAGAGGATCTTATCTCCCTATCTCCCTCAATCACTCAGACATTTAATATTCACTAATGGTTCTTAATCACTTAAAGTCATTGCCATTGTCTTTCCGTTTATACTATTTTCTTAGTCTGACTTAAAGTCAGAAATACAAAACTGTTTTTCGACATGATCTGGTTTCTTGGTGACCATTTTCTATGGTCCCATCCTGGGACTTATTTATTTATGACCCAATAACTTAAAATTAAGAGGAATTTACCGAGAATCACCATTTCGAACATCCTTTAGTTTTTCAACTTTTTTTTCAGTTAAGGATTTCATTATGGTTAACATAAAAAATATAGTAGATAAAGTAGATATCCTATAATTTATGTTATAGTTTATATTATAATATATACAGTGGGGGAAAAAAGTATTCGATACGTGCTGAAAATTTTTATTTTTGGTTATTACAGACACTTGCAAGACGAAATTCAAAACCAAATTAT
>JARUHE010251938.1:0-21966 GCA_031471125.1 Archaeomysis grebnitzkii | reverse complement strand
GGTAATGGGTTTGCGACGCGAACCATGCCATACTGAGAACATATTTGGGTAAAACCAATTTACATTCTTAACCGCAACATATATATATATATATATACATATATACATATATACATATATACATATATACATATATACATATATAAATATATACATATATAAATATATACATATATAAATATATACATATATACATACATATATACATAGATAGATACATACATATATATATATATAGCCTATATGTGCTTGTGTGTGCTTTTGTGTGTAAACATAAGGACTCATCATAGAGGAAAGGTTGTTAACTATGCCTTTGCAACTAAGTTGGTGTTTCAAAATATCACAAGCTATTTTTAGAAGCGTCATAATAAATCTTAATAACTAAATACCCCAATTGTTATTGTCATGTGAATTTTAATAGAAACTTCACTTCTTCACTGCATACAATTGAGTTAGCGTTAGTTGTTTGTACATAGTCAGTTTACAGAAATAAAATTTAATCAACATTAGAAAATGATCAAGTAAGAAAACCAGAAATGAGTCAAATTATAAAACTGAGGTTTGTGTTGTTGTTTTAGGTTACCAAGACCTGGATTAATACATATCTTGTGAACGCTAGAGAAACGTTTTATGAACATGAAAGAAATCAAAACATTAAATAATAAAAAAAAATAATAAATAAATAAATAAATAATAAATCAAAACATCAAATATAAATCTTAAATAAAATAACTTTAATAATAACAATATAATTATTTAGCATTATTGTACGATTGCCGACTGTTAATCGTACAATGTTTCAACAGCTTATATAAACTTTAAATATGGAAAACCTTAATACTATAAATGTTATAAATAAGGATTATCAATATGGTCAGACAAATATTGAAAAACTACCTGAAGAAAATAAATTTACCTTTTTCTTACAAGAAACTGTTTTAATACAAAAGCAAAAATGAAGGTTTTAAGAAAACTAGTTAATTGAAAAATAAATACATCATAAAAAAAAGTAAAGTTAATAAAAAAAAGTTAGTAAATCATAAAGCAGGATATAGGGATTTAAAGGTTAATTTTTATTTTAAAAGCATTACCATAATAATTGTTAATTAAATCAATCGCTATATTAGTAAAATACTAATTACTCTACACAAAATATAATATACATCAAGTCCACACAAATACAGAAAAAAAATGAAAACTTATAACAAAAAAATTATTTCACTAAATACTGAACTAAATAAGTATTTCATATTGTGTTAACATTTAAAGAAAAACTTAAAAAAAAACATTAGTTCAAATTAAATTATATATGAAATCTTATTAACTAACTTGAAAATAAGACACATATGTAAAAAACTATAAAACATAAATTGGTCAAAAAAGTAGAATAATCTAACATGAATTTATAAATTAAATTGATTTTGAAAATGAACGATTTTGTTATTATATGAAGGGTACCAAATGATGAAAAAACGAATTGTTCATAACAATCTAGCTTTTCCAACAAGATCTCCTTCATCCTGTTTTGATTTAGTTTTCGGCCAAACAAGGCAACACAAAAAATTAAGAAAAACTTGACAGAGATTACATGGCATCAATGACAAACAAAATGAAAACCTCAAAACCAATGTAAATTATAAATTCACAAGAAATCTCTGAAAATCTACGGCACGAACCTTGTTCATCAGAGGAGTAGCTGTTGTATCTGGAGGAGGAAGTTGGCCTGCGGGAGTCACTGCCGCTGACGTGCCGGACCCTTGTCTCCCGTCTCTTGGAGATCTTCTCGGAGCTGCCTCCGCTGTTGCTGCCGGCAGAATGGTTGGCGGCGGTCACGTTTGTGTCCCCACTGCTGCCCTGAGGGACGGGCCTCTCGTCCAGGCTGCTGCTGTATGGGTTGCTGTTCAGGTTCTTTGTGCTTTTTGGTTGAGCAGAGTCTTCTCTGTAAGAAGTGCTCAGTCCCTCGGTAAGGCGGAGATCTAAGTGGAGTTTGTTGGGAAGGTCTGCACATTGCCTCGATTCCTGATTGGCCAGTTCGTTTAGAACCTAAAACAATAATTATATTTAGTATTTTAATTCAGTGGTGTAAAATTTTAAATGGTATAGGTAAACATGGAATTAAAAATATACAAAGGATTAAATAATTACTTTTAATTTCACAACTGACGTGATCAATCTGGTAAACCAAATTAATTGTTAGGTAACTTTATGATTAAATAGTTTGTACACCAAACGTTGCCTTGAGGAAAGTTGACTCTACTTTGAGAAATTAAGACATGAAAAGAGGAAGTGTTGGTAGATGGGTGGATTCATGGCTCCGTCAGCATTTGTATATACTGAGTCTTGGGTGGTATCTGCATCCTAGCATTGTGTGGTGGCCTTGAGAGTTCTTTGGTGGAGGTTCAGTGTCATTTATTTCAGGTAATGGTTTTTCTGTTTTTTGTCTGTCTACGATTATGTTTTTGGTTGTGCCACTGCAAATGTCTCTATTGGGACGGTTGTATGTTATTGAAGGGGGATTAATGATTATATGGGTATTTTTGTTTTAATTATGAGAGTTGTGTTGTTCTATTGCAATGAAGTGTCATTCTTATATCAAGGAAGCATTTACTGAAAAAGTATAGAAACAGTTGGTGCATAACACAAGCAATACACAAAGGGAAAAATGATGTTGGTCTTAAACTTCATTGTTATTTAAAATTCAAAAGTAATCTAAATGGAAAGTGATACAACCCAAATAACTCTGAAAAAACTATTAAATATTAATTAATAACTAAAATAGAAAAAGAATATGAACCTCACCTGTAGCCTTAATGCTTCTGTGTCAGTTTTGGAATGTTGAGGATTTTGTGCTTGAGGACAGTCTTGCGTGCTTGAGGCCGCAGAGTCAGACCTCGGCGACGATTTTCTGGTAAGAGGCGACTGCAACATCCGTTGCTTCCACTCCAACAGGCGCTTCATTGACTCTTCTCGCTGCAAGAAAGACGCTCGTTTTATTAATCAATTCAGTTTTGGTAAAAATTGTTTTAAAATTGTTTAAAAAACAAAAAATATAATAGCTGGAAAAACGTAATTCAACTATTGTCCATCTTGAGTTACATCCAAAAGATTACATTATGTACTATCGCCCAAGAAATACGCGTCCTCTTCAAATAAAAACATGCAAAAACAGTTAAGTAAAAAAATAATAGGCATAGCTCAAGTTTTATTTTTGAAACTGATTGAAAATGGTCGAACTATTGTGTACACAAAGCCTTAAATGAGTTTCAAACTCACAAAAATAATTTAAGAACAACGTGAAATAAACACCTTAGCTTTACTCATAATTCAGTAATGTTCTTTATTATATTTTTTAAATTACGACTACAGTGTCACCTAAAAATGTCTTTATTTAATTTACTAAAAAGAACCAATCAATCATAGAAAGTTTTTTTAGATGTCAATTATGATCATGCTATAAATATATTGTTTTCTGTCTTTATATTTTATTTGTCATACTATGTGTGTGGCTAATTACTATTTATTTTGATTATAGTGTACCTGGTGACATGTTTTTTTAAAATTAATTTATTTAATAACTTGAAATTTTCTGCGATTCATCAAATAAGGCAGACTTCAACACTTATGGTCCTCTGGACGACCCCACAATTCGAAAGATAACGTCTATAAGAAGCTTTTGTCTCTGATAAAGCAACTATAATTGAATATGACTTTGCGGACATTAATGTGAGAAAATTTAACTACCTTCAGCCATCCATGGTTCACTCTTCAAACCACATGAACAATGGAGCCTTGTCCAACTTTAACATGGTACAGTTGGATAAGGTTTCATTGTTCATTTGGTTTGAAGAGCGAACCTTGGACGGCTGAGGGAAGTAGTTTAGAATTTCATTCACATTAATGCCCGCAAAATCATTAACTAGTACTCACCAGAGATTTATCATTGTTACAATAATTTAATATATTTTGATAAAACAATCAATAACCTAAATACCTGTTGCATTTTACGATTGTCTCCATCCCCGTTGTCATCTTGTTGTGAAATGTTCATTAACTCTTCTTTAAGATGCTGTCGGTTGAGCCTTGCAGAAGCAGATCGGAGAAAACTGCTGGAGGGAACAAGGTTTGGTTGAAGAGCATCATGTGATTTATTCAACTCATCCTGATATATACGTCGAGAATCTATTCCTCTTTTTAGACTTGCACTATTGACTTGCATGTTGCTTTTCTTCCCACTAGTTAATGGCGACAGAGTTTCTTTATTCAATGAATTATTCAAACTATGAGACCGTGGTGATGGTGTACTAAGGTGTATACTGACCGATGCAGAGGTTGATGGGGATGGATGCGGTGACGACGCATTATTGTTCATTGTACGATATGGTTGCTGTGGAGACGGATTGTTATTCGTTGTCTGGTATGGTTGCTGTTGTGGAGATGTGGTAGTACGAGGCGAATTTGAATCACTTGATTTGACTGGCTTATACAAATCAGGAGTTGCTGCTCCCGCTGGCGGGATTCTTTTACCAATCAAAGTGTTAGAAAGAATAGGAGAGCATTGACCATTACTTAAAGTATCACCTGTGCCTGCAGGACTGTATCTATGTAAAGGTCGATTCGATGTATGGATATGTGAATGAAATAAAGCTGATTGCCTCATTTTAGCAGCATAGTTTTCTTCTGACCAATGATCCATCTCACGAACACCAACAGAAGACTTCGGCCTTATGTTTTCAGGGCCAGGCCCCATGTTGCTATTCTTTCTGTTCCACCTTTCCTGAGATTTATGACGACGATCGTATTCTAAAAAGTCTGCACTGTGCGGTCGAGGAGGACCGTGAGGTTTGCGGTTTAAATTACGATTTCGGAAAGTACAATGAAGAGAATCTTCACTGTACAGGTATCCGGTGTCGTTATCTCTATAGTCTAGCTGTGATGAACACTTACTCCCTAACTGAAAGTCATCTGAGAGTCGAGTGGCATTGCTTCGAGATGAAGCAAACGAGTCTCTTGGGTTTTGATGTTGACTAGCATTTGGGTACAATGCACTGTTCTCATGGTGATCTGTTCCATAAATGTCTTCATAATCTCCTCGGGGTGTTCCCGCAGTGGCACCATACGCATCTGGTGTTCTTCGTTCGACAGATGTGTGTTGATGTTGAATTGTACTAATGTCAGAATTGTTTAGGTATGTATATCTATGTAAAATCACTCCACCTTTACTAGTATTTTCTTCCTTGTCTCTTTCTGGAGACCTCTCAGGTGATGAGCTTTGATCTCTAGAAATGTTCAACCTTCTTGGCTTAGGTGGAGCATTTGCATACAGTGGTTGTCGATTACCCTGATCAACACTTCCAGTATTAGGACTTTCAAAATAACTCAGCCTTCCTTCTTCGCTAGCCTGAAAATAAGAACAAGCTTATTACATTTGTAAATCTTTAAAACTAACTTAAAACTGTAAAATATGGCTCTATAAACTTATATAATTTACTAAAGGATAAAAACTATACTACCAACATATTAATAATCTTACAATATATTATACGTATTTATAAATTAATTTAAAGATATTTAACTTTTTGAAACTTGATTTGACATTCCATCCTCAACCCACCTCGTCTATGCTGCGCGCATCAGAAAACTGATGTCGCTTCGACCTGTATCCGTGAAACCCTGAGTCGCTGTCATCTGCGGGAGATGCGGTCGACGCTAGCGAAGATATGCTCGGCCTTTCGTCTCTCACCAGATTTTCTTTGCTTCTTGATGCACTGTGACTGTTTTTCCTTTTGTTCACGTCTCTCTCCAAACTGAAATTATTTTGATAGATTAGTTTTTAATGCCATTATAGCAGTGAAAATAGTAATTCTCGAACCGAACCAAACAGTTCAAATGTCTCATGACTATTCAGTAACTTGATGTAAAAAAATATTAAAAATAGGAAAATAATCTATCTAAAATTAACCTTCCGAGATTATGTATGTGCGCTTTATTTCGAATCAATTGGAGTATAAATTAAGCCAAAATAAAATAAAAAGTTTTCATATATGACAAAAGTCAATCAAAAAAACAGTTACAGGTGGAGAAAATAATTGAACCAAAAATTTACTTCAGATACATTGGTGCACAAATCAAACCAAATTTAAAACAATTTGTTCAACAAACACCTGTGAGTCACCGGTGGTAAATAGAATATGTGTAAGCTTATATGAGAAAAAACAAACATTTTACATGGAGCAAATGTATAAAAAACAAAACCGGACAGCAACAATAAAAAGTGTCAATATAATGAATACTTCGTTTCGGTGGGATTCTGATATTAAAATTCCAAAAAATTAAAAAAAAAACATTTAATCAAAAACATAGCCTAAGAGACTCTAAACTTTAAAAAAAATTATAAGTGAAAAAAGATAAGAAAAAAACCCAAACATCAATTAATATATTCAAAATAAACAAAAAAACAAACAAGAAAGAAAGAAAGAAAAAAAGCAAACAAACAAATATACAAAATAAAATACAAAACAATTAATACATTCAAAAGAATAATCAATATATAAGCGTTTAACCTTTTAACTAATGAAAGGACTAATAAAGATAATTTTCAATGCTAATTTCAATGTGTTTTAGTCCTTACGGTAATTTAGTTAGGAATTAACCCTTTAAGTCATTGTCTATTTTTATGTATGTTTCATAAGGACATGTTTTATATATTTTTTAATAATTTCATCTTCTGGTCTATTGTTAACAATTTTTCTGTCTTTAACTAGTACATCTATTTATTGAGTTACGATAATGAGTAAAGTTAATCCTTAACCATTGCACACTATACGCAAGGTGAAAAGGTCAATACTTGGAAATACCAAATACTTCACTACTATTTAGTAATGGGTACAGGGAAACATCAATTTTATGTTCGATCAACAAACTTTAAAGATTTTTTCTATAAACAAAATAAGATGAAGCCATACGAGAGTTTGTACTTAAGATCGATACCTCTTTAACATTTACAATGTACATTATATTATTATTATCAATTATTGTTTTGTTAATATATTTAGTTTAATTATTATTATAATTATATTATTATATTATTATAATTATATAATTATAATTATATTATTATTATAATTATATTATTATAATATTATTATTATTATTGTTATATTATTATTATTATATTATTATTATTATTATATTATTATTATTGTATTATTATCATTACATTATTATTATTTATCATTATTTTATCATAATTTTATCATTATTATATTAGTATACCGTACATAAACACGCACATAGGCTCCATTTAAGAGATAATACGTCTCGAGATCATATTTCACATTTGTAGAAATTCCTTTCGTCAGACCTTGACATAACGAGTTTAAATCACCTGTCGTTCTATAATTATTGTAAAACAAAACGTGTGAAATGAAAGGTGTTGGAAGCTTAAAATGAACGAACAATAGCAAGAGGTCTCAGCAATACCTAAAAAATAACTAAAACAATAAAGGGTAAGTTATATAAAAGTATTTTATATAGTTAGCGGTGCCACGCATTATACTTTCGTTAATTATTATTAACTTATAATTAAAAAAATACTTTGATATATATTCATATTTTGGTAAGAGCTCTCTAAAAAAGACGAAGTAGAGTTGAAAAAATAAATGCTGACAGTTGATTATTAAATGATAATTACGTATAAACAATTCAAGTAAATGTGATGAAAATAGAATCAAACAATTGGGCAATTCCAGGACAAATCACCCAAAGCATTCGATTTTCCTGAAAATTGGCACATAGGTTACTTTTCCGCAAATAATAAGATTCCCAATTTTTTTTTTAATTTTGACCAATGGGTCGACAGTTACGGGCATGGCAATATTCGGGTCAAGCGTTGACCTCGCACTTGACCGAAGGCTGTAGCTTCTTTCCATTTCATTGTATAAAGATGAAATTATATCAAATTAAGCAAAAAAGCATGAGGATTCTAGAAAAATTTATGTTTTTACTGTAAACCTAAAAATAAAAAAGATATGGTCGAAACAAAAATGTAAATCAAATTTGACACTTTGGCCAGAGGATACCCTAAAAAAGATTTGACTAGAATGTTTACCGACCATTTCTACATTGAAATATGTAATAAAAAGTTTGTGTATTGGTCTCCCAATAATTAAAAAAAATTATTTAAAAATCTGTTTTCCTGTTTTTTCAATATTAAGGCATATATTTTCATAATATTGGCACTTGGCACAATGATAAACAATATTAAACAACATACAACAGCATTAAACAAAATTAAACAACATTAAAAAACAATAAACAAATTAAATAACATTAAACAACATTAAACAACATCTAACAACATTTAACAACATTTAACAACATTTAACAACATTAAGCAACATTAAGCAACATTAAGCAACATTAAGCAACATTGAACAACATTAAAATTCATTATACAACATTGAACAAATTAAATAACATTAAACAACACTAAATAAAATTAAACAACATTAAAAAAAATTAAACAACAAAAAACAACATTATAAAACATTAAACAACATTAAATACTATTAAACAACATTAACCAACATTAAACAACATTAAATAACATGTTGTTTAATATTGTTTAACGTTATTTAGTGTTGTTTAACGTTGTTTAATGATTTATAATGTTGTATAATATTGCTCAATTTTGTTTAATGATTTATAATGTTGTCTAATGTTGTTTAATGGTTTTAATGTTGGTCAACGCTTGACCCGAATATTGCCTTGCCTGTAACTTTTGACCCATTGGTCAAAATTAAAAAAAAAATGGGAATCTTATTTTTTGAGTAAAAGTAATCTATGTGCCAATTTTCAGGAAAATCGAAGAGGTGAGGCTGTTATTTTTCACTTTCTTTGGGTGATTTGTCCTGGAATTGCCCATAGATATCAAACCATTATGTGCCTGAATATATCCACAAATTGTTAACCAATTTGGTCCATGATCTGAGCATAGTTTTTCATTCTTTGTTTATTTGAAATAGTATAATGTATTGAACAAGCTTCTGACACTATGAATATCTTAAATTATACTTGCACAACCTCATTGTATTCTGAAATATTTTATTAGTTATTTACATCACCTATTTAAATAATTGAAATTTCCTATTGAGAAATACGTATACGCAATACAATTTATTAATTCAGCAAACAATCATTGTAATCAGTTTAGGTAAGTAAACATGAATAAATGTTATGCATTAAAAGCTGTGTTTGTATGTTAAAATTATTAAAAAAGTTGTATAATTGTTAAATATGATGTTATATATTATTGCATCAACACTTTTAATTTACTTCCAATAAAATTATTTCTAAACCTTCAAATGAAAATGTTGGGTAATCTCCTAAAGTGTCTATTATTTGAAGAAATACATTTTTGGCAAAACAATCCTTCAGAATCTCCAGTTCTTTCATTTGTTTTAAATAAACTTTTCTCTAAACCTTTAAATAAAAATCTATGTTAACCATAAGTTTCAACTTTCTTATTAATGTATGATTAATAAATAAATACTAATTTCACAAAAAAAAATCCTTGGTGACGCCAGTGTATAATTTTGCGGTCTTTATTTTTATTTAAGCAAAAATATTTGACTTTATTATTTTGAAAAAAATGAGAAAAATTTTTAAAAGTCCACAAATCATCCACTGCCCCAACAAAACCAATCATAGTTCTGTTATTGAAGCTGGTTTTTCAGACACAACTTAATAATAAAGAAAGAAAACTAATATATTTCTAAATTCAGGTTGAGGACAAATTCATCTGCAGCGAAAGTAAGAAAGTACGTTATGTGACTCGAAATGACCTATACCTTCCATTCCCGGTTCCAATGGAATCAAGTTCCAACAAAGCTGAGGTTGAAGCCTTCTTGGCTAGAAAGGCAGAGGCAGAAGCAAACAAAACCCCTTTGTAAGTTACTCCATTTTCAGTTGTTACTAATGACGTCATTTTAACTTCTACCATAAATATAATATCAGTCTAGTCTATAATATTAACATCAGTTGTTACTGAAGTCATCTACCATTATTATCAGTCTAGCTTATAACATTAACAGTAAGTCTAACTTTAGTTAAGAGGCCAGATAAATTGAGAACTTAAATACTTCACAAGAAAATAATGACAATCAAATTGAATACACTTGGGATTGGTAACTACAGTACAATCCTTTGCAAGGTGATATTTTAATGTAATGATTACATAACTTGGTATACCTTTGGCCTCCACCTCAACTCTCATTAATATATACCAAACAATACTTATTAAATAGTGTCTGGTATGAAGTGAACGATTGGTCATTTTACATGTTATCTTTTTTCACCTTTGAAATGATTTACCAAATAGCTGGTAACTGAAGCTCAAAAAGTAGAACCCTATGGAAACAAATAATTGTATCAATACCTTTGAAGAACATGAAATGTATAGCAATATCATAACCTAGACCTTTGCACTAGCTTCTTGCAGTAGACTTTATTGGTACTGTTTTTCAAGTTCTATTCAAGAATTAATTTAGAAAGAATATTTTCATCTATATAGGTTTTATTTTTCTATCGTCGTCTGCACCTGACAATCAATTTGTATTAAACGGCTTTATTTTAAGTTCTGGAGAATTATCACACAAATGTTGTTTGTCTTAACCTTCCAGCAGATTTTGTATACAAATTTTTTTTTTAATTATCATTTACAGAATTACAGACAATTTTGTTGAACAAAAGTTGTTTGTTATGACCATTTAACAAATATTGTCAGGGTTTTTATCGAGCATGCTGTTAGGTAAAAGCTTTGTATAGGTGTTTTTTTCTGTTGTCTTCATCGTCATCTGCACCTGAAAATCAATTGGTATTCAATAACTTTATTTTAAGAGTTACAGGGAACTTAAATTAACAAAAGTTGTGCGTCTTAACCTTCCAGCTAATTTTATCGTAAATAATTTTTTTTTTCAAAAATTAACATTACGGAGTTATACCCAAAAAATCCTCATTTTTTAACTCTAAATTTTTTTAAGCATAAAGTTTAAAGTTTTTTGTTTGACTATAAAAAAATTATTGAAGAAAGTTTATTCATTATGACCATCCAATCAAAATTGTCATGAGTAATTTTTTTTCCAAAAACCAACCTTTAAAAAGTTATAGCTAAAAACATAGTTTTCAGCTCTAAAAATTTTCAACCAGAAGTAACATAAATATTTGTTAAACAAATGTTATTTATAATGACAATCTAACCAATATTACCAAGAACAATTTTTTTCATACAATAAATATTTTCGCAATTATAGCCAAAGAAAATAGAATGTTGGTTTCTTTCACGTGAGATGGCCTGTTTTCTATGGCAATTTTTTTTTTATAATTTTTACAGCATTATGTTTGTAAAAATTAACCAATCAAAACATTTGATTTAAATTTGTTAGAAAAAATCTGGTTTGTTTAAATCGGCTCAAATTGAAATGTGTTTTCTATTATTTTAGGCTTATAATTAAATAGCCGAATAAAAAGATTCCTATGGTTTATAATTACTCTAGAAACAAATTAAAATTGTAAATGTTTGTTTATTAAATGATAAATAAATAAGTAAAAAATTAAACATTTTAAGAATATTGAGGTCTGTGGTTCATATTCAACTAATAATGGAGAAAAAGTTTATAAAAACAAAACTGCCGCCAACAACCACAGAAAAACCATGACAGTATAATTAATACTTTGGTAAACTGTGATTCAAAAATGGAGAAAGATGTCAACTACAGTAATAAACTTTTTTGTAATCAATTTATTTTACAACCTCTTATTACAGCAATGAAGAGCAAGTTCATCATAAAGTACCTTTTGAAGCATGTTTATCGAAGCTGGCATCACCAGAAGAGATTACTGCACATAGCTCTGCTGTTGATCGAGATGTCACAATGGAAAAAATAACTCGGTTGCAGACGTTCCCCGATTTTCTTGTCATACAAGTAAGTTATTTTTGCCTTCTAAACAGATGATGGAATCTTAGAAGCTGCAATATTTTCTGTAAAGTTAGGATTTAGCTTATTCTATTAATGTATTTTTATTCATTATTTTTAGTTAGTAAAATTTGGTATCGGGTCCAATTGGCAACCTATCAAATACGATGTCTCCATAGACATGCCACAAGAGCTCGATTTATCCGTTCTAAAAGGGTCGGGTCTGCAGCCTGGAGAGGAACTGTTGCCAGAAAAACCAAGCCAACCTGCCACTTCAAACAAAGGTTTGAACGGTTTTAAGAAAATTGTTATTTATAAAATTATAACGAATTTAAGAAATTTACATGCTCTAAGTTGGACTCCATTATTGTATAGACTGTGGCTGTACAGCAAAATGTTTTTCCATGGTCTAAAAAAATTAAACATTTCATGTGGTACTTGTTATAAAACGAATAATTTATCCAAGCAGTCATCATTTAGTTAAAATTAAAAAATATATCCCTATTATGGTTGCAATATATTTGATTAATATTGACATAAAATATCTTGAAGTTAGCATTGAAAACAATCCTTATAGTATGTGTCTTATGAAAGGCTGAAGGTAGAATGAGATACAATTTATTTACAATCATGCATAACACTACAATATTCTGTGATTGTTGAAGGCAGTTTTGTTCATTTGTCAAGTCTGTAATGAAGAAGAAAAGATGATTTAGATGGTTGAAATTGTGTACTCAATGAATTAGTTTATATAAAGGAAATAATAATTCTATTTTCACACAACATCCATTATAACATATAGAAGGTTAACTAAAATATACAAGAGAGCAAACAAAATAATCTGATTGTTTTCAATGTTGGAAATTCACTAATGTTCTATTGATTTGTAGATAAAGATCTATGATATGATTGGTACAAGCTTAAATTAATTGCTGAAAGTATTTCTACAAATATAAGGCTTTCGTATACAATGAACAGGCAAAGTTATATGAGAAGAAACAATAGGCCTATTTTTTCATCTCCATTTCATCTAAATACTAAATATGAATTTATATTATCATTAAAGCTCTAAAGATTTGAAAGATAAGAGAAATGTGAAATAAATCAAAATGATATTTTGAATAGTATTTGTTACTTGTTGCATAGTTACTCATTTTCTATTTGTTATTGTATTGTCAGTCGTAGTTTACCTTGTGACTAGATCGCTGTTGCTATTTAATTGAAAAAATATTGGATGCAAGTTTTGAAATAATGTTGAAAAAACTATTTTCAAGAAGAAGTGCCTCTAAACAGGATCTTGCAACTGTTAGTACACCTGACATTGAACAGTCTGTTGTAAATGAGGAGAAAAAAGATCTTGAGTCTTCAAATGACTTGAGTCGTGTTGAAGTGGATCCGAAAACGGACGACAATCCTGCAACAGTGTTGCCGGACGTTTCTTCCATGGATGCCGACGACATGGCAAACCTTCTCCTTATATATCTCGTTCTAGATAAGTACAAGAAGGATGATAAGTAAAGCGGTCTAGCTAATAATTTCTAATAAAAACAATTTAAGTGTTATTTCTTTATTATTTTTGGTAAAGCAAGTTAGTTAAAAAAGTTTAGTGATTTGTTTCCTCTCCAACTCCAATTCCAAACAGAGCCCGAAGCAGACATGGCTGTTGTACAGCAGCTGACAGAAATGGGTTTCCCGTTCGAGGCCTGCAAGAAGGCTGTCCAACTCACCGGCAACTGTGGATCCGAGGCTGCCATGAACTGGGTCATGGAGCATATGGGCGATCCTGACTTTGCAGATCCACTGCCATCACCACAATCTAGTAGCAGTGAGTACTCCTAGATTGTTTCTATTGGTTGCTGAAATATGTTTTGCATAAAGCCTTCTTTTGGTTTTCATTGCAAAAATATCTTTTGTACCTTTTGAGTATAAAATGTATCCAAGTACAAAAAGTAACTCATTATTGCTACATTACTGTTTCTAAAAGAAAATAGTTTCAAATTGAAAGGTTAAAGACAAAAACGTTATTTATGCAATGAAATAAGTTTCTTTATTATTCGGATCAGTGTGTGGTATTAATTCAATCCAATGATCTATAGTATAAATGTTGAATTCCTTGTAGAAAGAGTTGCATATACAAGGTCTGTTGTCACTTATGAATGGCTACCTACCTACCTGAGTGATAGGCTATAGAACCATTTCGTATGAATCCTAACTTTGTATTCTGTTCCTGACATTCTAACCTTATGTTTAAACAGACAAACCCAAAGTGCAAGTGAGTGAAGAAGGAATAGCCATGATCACCAGCATGGGGTTCTCGCGTGCACACGCCACTCTTGCTCTGGAAGAGACCCAAAACAATGTGGAGAGAGCAGCCGACTGGATCTTCTCCCACGAACACATGCTGGACGTCATGCTCAGCTCCCGCAGTGACAACCCCACGCCACAAGAGGGCGCTGCCTCCACCAGCACCAAAGTGCCATGCTCAGATGGAGCTCCAAAGTGAGTCAACCATGTGTTTATTTATATATTCATTCCTTACCAAAAAAGGTGTTAATAAAAATATAATCAAAGCTAGAAATATCTGTTCTCTAGCGTTGTTAATTATTTATCATAATACAATTCTTTTTCTCAGTTTATGGGTATATTCTACAAACATTGATGACATTTTACATTTCAAGGGTGTTCTATGTTTTAATTTGGAAATATTCAATTTTAAATTATTCAATCAGCTTGTATAGAAATACAAAAATTGTACATAGTTCGTTTAATATGTACATAATGATTAATGAATGAACTTTTTAAATCTTTATATTACGTAAACAAGATTTATTATAAAAGGTATGTTTTCCTTTAGAGTTAAAAAATTAAAATCTAATTGGCTCAAGTAAATTTTACCTAAATTATTTTGACAAATAATTATAATTCTTAATTTTTATTTCAGGTATGAACTAGCAGCATTTATCAGCCACATGGGAACCTCTATTCATGTAGGACACTATGTCTGCCACATCAAAAAAGACGGAGAGTGGATCATTTTCAACGACAACAAAGTGTGCAAGTCGATGAACCCGCCCATCGAAATGGGATACATATACCTTTACAAAAGAAAGACCTCATCTTGAATTATTTGATTTTCTAGAGATTATTTTTCATTTTCTTATAATTGCAAATTAAGGGAATAATTCTGACAATTCGGTTATTTCAATTTTGTTTAGCTAATATGTATTATCTGCGAAACTTAACAAATTGCGTAGTTTGAAAATTTATTTTAAATGTTTTGTTATATCAAGAAGACTTTTATTGCTTTAAAAAATAAATCTTATTCAGATAGTTATATTCTTTCAAAAAGCACAGTTTCATAATTTTTAATTCATACATAGCAGTTATTTATTTTGTTTTATGTATAAAAAATTTGACTTGTGAATGATTCTATTTATCTAAAATGCTTTAAAATTTACAATGTTATTTATGGCTTTATTTAGTTTAATTTGTTTGTTGTTTGCATAAGTATTCTCTTTGTAATTTTCTTATTTTCATAAATAACCACTAGTCCAATTGCCTTAAATAAGTAATTTTGTTTTATTTCGTCCTTACATATGCTTTACTATACCAATAATTGCGCTGTTAAACATTAATAGAATTGGTGCTCGATGTCCTTTTTGATCTTTTATTATTAGCAAATTGACTCTTGGGTATAAAACTGATGCAAGGTTTTTTTTAGTGTCGTATATAAATGCCATTGGATCATAAACTTGTGCAGCTATTGAAGAAACCAATAACCATTTGCTGAAAATCTAGTTTATTTCGACTTATAAATAACCAAAAAAGAAGTTCTTACGTTTTCATAAAATTGTATTTATCTGCACATATTTATGATATTAACAAGATGCAGTTGACTTTGATCATTTCACTTGAAACTGTGGAATGCGAAGTTCTTCTCAATTCTGTGAACATTTTTATAATAAAATTGATATAAAAGCTGAACTTAATTCTTATCTACTGTTAACTTCACATTTATTGATTTTTGAATGTTTTTTAATTCATGGGTGTTGAATAAATTGAAAACTGAAGGGATTCTTTTACATGTAATATTTATGTTGCAGCACTTGCACAATTAAATATTTTCTCCTGAGGAGTTGAAAACTTTGAGTGATGGCTGGTTCTGTAGTTAGGAGGCTAAAACTATATATCCCTGGCCCAAACTTTCCATTAAGCAAACCCCCTTCTGTTTGCAAATTGAACGCAATAGTATACCCACACAGTTGATGGACTAGGTCAGTACTGTTTGTGTCCATAATATTTCTTGCAATCTTTTTCATTATTTAAATTTAGTAATATTTCACTTTTTCATTTAATGAAAACACGGTTGGTCTTTGAAGCTTTTGTGCTCTATAAATGTGGCGTCGGGTATAGGCCCGTTTTTTTTATATATTCATTCATTCTATAAATGTGATGATAAAAAATAGTTTTAGTGCCATTTCATCCTTGACCTAAAGATCTGTTGTTCTCAAATGAAACTGAAAAAATAATAAATTTTTAGTGCAGTAAGAAAATGAATCCATGTATGAGAAAGTTAATTCTTATCAAACCAGCAAATGATTTTAATTAATCTTTAGATGCTCGAAGAGTATCAACCTTTATGTTAAGGACTAATTAAAACATTTTGTAATTGAATTGACCATTGAAAGCGTATACAAAACTTCAACCTTACGAGTTTCTGTAACACCAAGAAACGGTTATTCTTACTCCATAGGTTTAGCTTTACTTACATTGAGACTGCCTTACTGGTGTATATGAAATAAAATAAAACATTTTTTAACCCCTTTGCTTCTTATCAGTCTTTTAATAATTGAGATGGGCTATTTATCTTGAAGTCATATTTTGCAGGGTCTTAATTATCGAGCTTTCCGTTAAGAAAAAGCTCTATATAGGTTTTATTTTTCCGTCGTCATCCGTGGCGTCTGCACTTGAAAACCAATAAGTGTTAAAACAACTTTATTTTAAGAGTTACAGAGAACTTCCATAAACAAAAGTTGTGTGTCTTAACTTTCCAGCCAATATTGTTATAAATATATTTTTTCAAAAATTAACATTTACGGAGTTATAGCCAAAAACCCCTCATTTTTTAACTCTAAAAAAATATGAGCAAAAGTTTAAAGTTTTTTATTTGAAGAGTTACAAATAATGTTATTGAAGAAAAGTTGTTTATTGTGACCATCCAATCAAAATTGCCAGGAGTAATCTTTTTTGAAAAACCCACCTTAAAAAAGTTAGTCAAAAACAGAGTTTTTGAACTTTTATTTTATTTTATTTTATTTTTATTTTATTGAACAAAAGTTGTTTATAATAACCATCTAACCAACATTACAAAGAATAATTTTTTTTCATAAAATAAATATTTATTGAATTGAATGTGGAACGATTTTGATTGAACCCACATTGAACTTAAATATGAATGTGTTTGTCACGATACGATATGAAAAAATTGATGCAATTTAAATTCAAAAAAATGAATTGAATTCGAAAAAAATTCGGTTGAGATTAGGCCTTTGTTAAGATCCCGGCAGTTTAGACTAAATTGATTGTCTACTGAAAACAGTTGAAACTCTAAGTATAACTAATTTAATGTGTATTTTCTTTCACGCCATAAATTGTTCAATATAAAAATGTATCATAAATGTGACAGATTAAGGAAATATCCCAGATAGTTAAAGAATCCTAAGTACGTCACTAGTCCCTTCAGCTGGTGGGTTTAGGGGAACCTTGTCCCGCCCCTCCTGCAAGTATCAACAAATCTTGTCAGCTGTTTAGATGTCTTAAGATTATTGTGAGATACAAATATACTTCAGCACGCCTTTAAGCATGTCTGTTAAAAAGTGTTGTTTTGAAAATTGCAAAAACACCAGTGATGTTAATCCTAATTTGCATTTTTTTTAAATTTACAAAGAATAACTTTGAAACATGGATTAATGCCTGTAAAAATGAGGAACTTACAAATCGATCATATCATCAAATTTTGACAAAGTGTTATGTTTGTCCTAATCATTTTCATAGAAATGATCATTATTATATTTTATCACCTTTTTAAATTATTAAGAAAATCACATTTAGTATTAGAATATAATTCATTTTGAATGTTTGGCAAAATTTTACTTAGATCCATAAAAAAAGTACTGAAAGTACTGAACATGAAAAACAGTGATGTTTCACATATTTTGTGAATTAGTAACTTACCTTACCTGACATAACTTAACCTAACATAAATCACACATATAGGTTAACATTGAAGAACTAAAAACCTCCCAAGGTTGAGAGTACTTTCGTGTTAAAGTTGCTAGATTTGATAGCTAATTTTACTTTAGATCTCTTAATCAGATCAAGCAATTTTGACAAGAAAGTACTATCAATTTAGGGAGGCTTTTAGGTATTCAATGTTAATCTTTATTTTTGATTTATGTTAGGTAAGGTAGTTTCAGGTAAGGTAAGGTACTATTTCACAAATTAAGTGAAATATTAATGTTTTTTATGTTCAGTACTTTCAGTATTAATTTATAACATCTTTTCATTATTGTAGTAACATTAACTTCTGTAGATTTATACCTGTAAGCAATTCTATTAATATAACTCCCTTGTGAACATGCTAGATGACTCTAGCGAAACTAATTAAGGAAATAAACAATAACAATGATGTTTGTAAACCTCATTATCAACTTGCCTACTAATCAAAAACAGTTGTTCAGAAGGATTGAAAAAGACAACAGAAAGTTAATAAATTGCAAATATGCAATAAGATTAACAAAACGGGTCTGAAAAAAAAAATATATATATAAATAAACGGGCCAATGCCCACACTCACTTTAAGGACACGGTGTGTTATTGCTTTTACAAGATCAAGAGGTCTTGGCTGTCATCAATGTGGCATAGCCACCCTCCCTCAGAGGGGCATGCACTCAGCACGGGCTCCATTCAAGTACCCCCCCCCGGTATTCCTGATTCAGACAGATAAGTTCTTAACAGCCACATGTCGGCTTTATCTCCAAGGAGTTTCGGTTAGTTACGTGGGACACTGTATGTGGCTCTAAGTTCTGCAAGTGCAGAGAAAATCAGGAAGTGTTCAACAGTTTGAGGGGACTGTCCACATCGATGGCATGCCAGTGGTCGTCCGAGATATTCTGTTAGCCTTGTGTGACCTATTAGTCAAAGTAGTTTTGTTTGACATTTCCGGTCCTTGGTAGGAATCTGGTTATGAGAGCAACATTTGGTTTCTGGCGTTTAGTATTTTGATCTCACCATTGTTGCCGTTTTCTCTTAATGTGAATCTTCAGTAGGGAGTAGAGGTTTTGGTGGGGTATTTTGTTCTCCCAAAGTTCAGGCATGTTGCAGCCCCCTCCGCTGCTTCATAGGTTTAAACGACTCAGTACCTTGCACAAGGTAATATTTCAACCTAGTTATTGTATAGCTGCAACAAGAGTTTTTTTTATTTAGTCTAATAAATGCCTGCAACGAGGCTTGTGAGTCCGAGTAAATTGTCCAGTGCCTCAAGCTGGACGCTTTTATCATATACAGGGCAGCCTCAACGGCATATAGTTCTCCTGTGGATTTTGTTGCTGCAGATGGCAAGCATTCTTAAAGACAGTTTGAGTAGTTTGGTCCTTACATCATGGCAAAACCAACACCGTCCACCACTCTTTGACTCATCCTTATAAACATGATTACCTAGATGGATCCTAACATGCGAGAACAAATGTTTAACAAGTTGAGTTTCACTGTGGGGGCACTTAGTACCAGGCACACCTATCAAGAGGCCAAGGATGAGCTTCCTCTAGTATCTGTTGAAGGTCATTCAAGATAATACTCAACAGTTTTACTGTTCAATTAATGCTCTACACATCATGTCCAAATAATTTGGAAAATTATGAACAATCATAGTTTGCTCTTGTGAAACTGAAGACAAAATGTGACATTACACACAGGCTATCAAAGTCTACCAGGTTATATAATTTCTACATACTTCCAACACTTGGGGATAATAAAACAATGGTTTTTAATTCAATGATTAACATAAAGTGCATAAGCATAATAAAAAACAATATTACAAAAAAATATAAAAATTTAACATTTTAATGGATTTTCAACAAAAACATATTCATACACATAGAATTGCTTCCATTAATTTATGAATTTAGTTAACAAATTTTTTTCTCTATTGAAATAGGATAAACTTTAAATTAAATGTAAAATATCCAGAAAGTTATTTTGCTACATACAAGCAGATTACATTTAATCTATCATAGCAATATAATTAGGTTGTTCATCTAGTTTTATGTTATTAATTGTATTTCATACCATAAACATATGACTTTAATTAATTAATCAATTATTAATTGTACTTCATACAATAACCATATTAATACTTCTTTAACTAGTAACGGAAGCAGAATTCAAATGCCACTGTAGAAGGTATTTCATAATTTTGTTCCCACACAAATTATTTCTGGATATATTGGAAAATATTTAGTTCTTAGTTCGCTAACTTTTTATCTTGATTTCAGATTCTCTCTAGATGTTCTCTATTTTATGTGTACATATGGTTTTACATAGTTAAGCAGGCTAGTGTATGGTGTACTGTAATTATGAGTCACATCTATAACTTCCTATTATGTTTGTGCTTAGTTAATGAAAAAATGATATTAGATAAATAAGAACGCTCGTTGAATTTGTTAGGCATCGCATATGGTATGGAAATTGTTCGATAAATTGACAAGGCAAATGTATCCCTTATTTCAATACCTGTTTCTTCAACTGACTAGAGACTTATGTGGAAAACATTTTTTTGTCAAGTTGTTAAATTGATTGGATATTCCAGTACGAGAGAAGTGGATTAACAATTTGTACATACTACAACAATCTGGGTAGTTTCTAGATCTCTAAAAGCGGTTTCTTATGCAGTTTACTTAGTTGTAAATTATGCTACCAAATACTTTTTGGAGAATTTTTTGTTGTTCTACAAAATACATAACAAAAGTTTAGCTTTTTATAAACAAATGTGAAGAAACTTACACAAGCAGAATGCGTAACCTTCTACATGTCCAAAGTAAACAGTCAGATGTCTGAGAAAAAGGATTTTACATGATGCAATTTTATAAAGAAATCCATTGTATATAATAAATTTGTGAAATATTCAGGATGCATATATTGGTTAATATTAAAGAACAAGTTGCATATATTGCTCCAGCAAGAAAAACATAAATCGGTTTTAACCATGAAACAAAATTTTATTATTTTCCTTCTGGTGTTGCAGTTACATCAATCATTGTTGCTTTAAGGCAGGTGTTGCAAAACTTGTTTCATGGGGTTTGAGAATGAAAAAAAAAGTTATTTGTGCAGGTGTAAAACATTTTGTCTGTTTTTAAAAATGAGCAAACCAGTTAGAACTAGCAATATAATATTGTGCCAATTTGTGCACTAATTCATGAAATTTTGATAAGAAACAAAAAACAATTGCCCTTCCGAATAAACTATATGCAACTAATTTAAACTGTAAAGTAGTTCATTTTTAAACTCAAAAACAAGATGTTGAAAGCATGGTTTACCAACAATTATAAATCATCCCATAAAGGAGCAAAACTTTGTAAACTCATTAATGTTGTTAAAAACAGGCCTCGATTTAAGAAAACTTTGAAGGAATGCAAGTAGTTGATTTATATTCAATAATTATTTATTTGGCATGTAGATAAATGCTGAAATGCTTTTGAGCATTGTAATAAAAGCAACATTAATTTTACACGTTGTAGATTTAAGTTAGTGTAAAATACATGCTATTTAAAGTCTTGTTTTTAAATGTATTTTTTTCCATTTCCTATTACTAGTAATCCACGAACCGGACGGTTCAAATGTCTCGCGATGATTCATTCAGCAACTTTAAACAAAATTCATCTCCAAAAATATCAAATCAAAAATGGTGTTACAAAGTGAGAAAACATCATTTTATCAA
>JARUHE010251716.1:0-13041 GCA_031471125.1 Archaeomysis grebnitzkii | reverse complement strand
TTTCTTGCAACACCATTATTGTAGCTTACGTTCATCTTGCAACACTATTATTGTAGTTTATGTTTTTCTTGCAACACTATTATTGTAGTTTACGTTTATCTTGCAATACTATTATTGTAGTTTATGTTTTTCTTGCAACGCCATTATTGTAGTTTATGTTTTTCTTGCAACACCATTATTGTAGCTTACGTTCATCTTGCAACACTATTATTGTAGTTTATGTTTTTCTTGCAACACCATTATTGTAGTTTATGTTTTTCTTGCAACACCATTATTGTAGTTTACGTTCATCTTGCAACACCATTATTGTAGTTTATGTTTTTCTTGCAACACCATTATTGTAGTTTACGTTTTTCTTGCAACATCATTATTGTAGTTTACGTTTATCTTGCAACACCATTATTGTAGTTTATGTTTTTCTTGCAAACCATTATTGTAGTTTACGTTCATCTTGCAACACTATTATTGTAGTTTATGTTTTTCTTGCAACGCCATTATTGTAGTTTATGTTTTTCTTGCAATACCATTATTGTAGTGTACGATTACCTTGCAATCCCATTATTGTAGTTTACTTTCATCTTGCAACAATATTATTGTATTTATTTTTATCTTGCAACACGAAGGTAGTTTATACATTGCATCATCATAACTCATCGACCCTTATCAATGTTAACTGATTTCGAACACGAGTTTAGTGCATTTCATCTGTTTTTAGTAGCACGTTAGAGGATAATTGAACAGTAAGATGTCCTAGTAGCATCTATCCCTAGTTAGTGGCTGATCCTTGGCTATTAGCCACAATTCAGTGGCTATTCTATGGCTCCCTTTGAAAATAGCCAATAATTAGCCATTGAAAATGCTACAAGGGATGAGAATCACCTGGATACTCACACTGCAGGTGATAAATGATATGCTGTGCTAACATTTGGGTAGTTGTATTAAGGTCCATGTGCCAAGCATGGCTGAGATTGATTAAGTTCGTTTTGAACTGCTATATAAAATTCATAATTGCTATTACAGTCAAACTCCTGAAACGTAGACCGAAATGTTACCTACGTCAAAGGAAGAATCTCCGTGTCAAGCATATAATTTAACACCGTTACCCCTGCCTTTGAGTCACATTTTATTTGTATACATAGAAATAAGTTGGACGTTTTAGCATTTCTCTGTTTAATGGTTCCACGTTTTATTATTCTACGTTTCAGGAGTTTACTGTATGTTATAATAAGTGATGGTACATCAGCTTAGTGAACAGTGTTCTACTAAGTTAACTCAGGTTTAAAGTATTTTTTTTAAATGTCTGAAAATGTCACCATACACAAAATCTTTGTTCTTCAAGCCTTAATAAAAAAAGTATAAAACGTAAATAACGCATAGTCTTGTTTAAAAAAGTAAATGGTTTACATTAATGCAATAAATTCAGAAGCCATTTAACTAAATAACAAACGTATTATCATGAGAAAAAAAACATTTGATTTGAATTAAACACAGCTGACCTATTCTCACATTTGTTATTCTAAAATTAACTTCATTATAAATTATTGAATTAGTAAATATCTTTAAGGACAGGTTTAACATGTCAACATACCATATTTCTTAACAAGAAATATATTTTTTATGTTGATAGTTAGGCGGTTTGCCCCCCCCCCCCGCACCTCAGAAATCCAGGTTTGTCCTAATTAAAAGCATGAGAAGTATCCCTAAAAAATGGGGTTGTTCAGATCTTTACAAGCTTAAGAAAACCTTAAATTTAATGTTTTTAAGGAACCTTATAAAATCATTCATCAAACTCAAAACAACCCTACTACCAACCTAAAAACTTAACACAAACGTTTGTTATAAGGTACATATGAGACAAGTTTGTGACAAACAAATTACGAACGTTTGTTATAAGGTGCATACACCACAAGTGTGTGACAAACTTAATACGACTGTTTGTTATGCGGTACATACGACACAAGTTTGTAAAAACTTGATAAGAAAGTTCGTTGGTGAAAGATTTGATTAATTTCCTTGAGTGTTTTCTTAAGTTGGTAGATATCTTGAAACAATCCCATTTTTAGGGGTACGTTAGGTTCGGCTCAGTTTTTTAATTAAGGCAGGCTTGCAAAACGTTTTTTCAAGATCATTTTTGGGGGAGGGAGAAGCTCTACACTGGCGATACCCATCTTTACATACAGGCGCTGTATGTAATAGTGGTTCATAGAAAACGTTGTAATTGATGGATGATTAAGTAAAAAGACATGTTTCTCCCAAAATATAAGTAAGCACAACCAATATCAACGGAACGAGTTTACAATTATTTTATATGTAACAATTGTTTGTGTAAAATTTTTAGAGTTGTTGATACTAGTTACTGTACGTAAACCGAGGCGTATTTTTTGTTAATATGAGGTGCGCTTTGTACGTTAGATCGGGGATTGCCTGTATATACGTAGTTTGGATTTCTGTCGTTTTCTAACCTTTATCAAAACTTACTTATAATGTATTTGTTTGCTTCACATTTCTCCCTCTCCAAACTCACTGTGTTGTTGACATAACACTTTCCCATCCCCTGATTTTGAGTTGCTGGAAGAGTTTGTTTGACTGCGCGCTGCTATCTAAAACATCCCAGACAGTATGTATACAGTGGGTCGGATCCATTCTTGATCTGGCAAATATGGCTGACAGTTGCATCTGGCAATCGGTACTGAGCCATATTCGGCCCAGATCTATATGCTAGTTTTCAAACGAAACATATGTTCCAACTATGGCTCAATTCCGGTCGGTAGATCTGGCCCGGCCTATGTTTGCACAACGGACTATATCTGGGCCGTATCCGTTTGCCGGTCTTCAGCCATACTGTTGCCATGTTTAGCGGAATAGAACCGTAGTTTGACAATTTTTCAATCATATTAGCCGGTTTTGAGCCATACTCGTACGAGTGGATGGAGATGGTACAGTTGGATAAGGCTCCATTCTTCATGTGGTTTGAAGAGGGAACCCTGAACGGCTGCGGGCAGCAGGTTAAAAATTCCCTTCAAATTAATGCCCGCAAAGTCATAAACTAGTGTTCACTAGAGAGTGATTTATCAATGTTACAATTAACGCGCGTCTTTCAAAACTAGGAGTCCTTGTAAGGCTAAAATCACTGACCTATATATATGGATTGGCTAAAGGGTCTAATCAGGTGTAACACTTTTGTAGGACGTTGTTTTCTTCTTCTTTTTTGATCACCGCTCAAGTGTATTCCTGAAAAAAAGTCGATATAAAAATATTATGACTTCCGTTTCGTAAATTATTAATGAAAAATTATTTAACTCATAAATTGTTAATAACTAAATATACAATTCTTAATTGTTAACGATTAAGTATATATTTTTTAAATTTGCAGTTCAATGAACATTACCTTATTCAATTTAAAAAATTAATTTCATTGAGTTTATCCAATGCCGACTCGCATGGAAATCTCTAATACAAAACATTTTCGACCAATCTTTTCTTGATACAAGATTAATTTTCTTGTTTTTAGGTTAGGCTAGATAAAGTAATGTAATATCTCACAAAATAAGTGGAATGTTAATAATTTTCATGTTCAGTACTTTTTTATTGAGATCTAAACTAGGTTTTTGCCATAATTTTTAACTTTTTCAAGTAAGCTCTTTCTAAATAAACATCATAACTTACATATGAATTTTTTTTATATGATTTCGAGTCTTTTTTGCAGTTAATTGTAACGCAATAAACCATTGTAGGCAAATATGCGAGCGATTAAATTTTCCAAACAACTCCACAGAGGACCGGATGTTAACAATAAACAGTCCCAATATAGCGCTCAGAGGCTTCAAGATTATGTAAATATTGGAGGACAAAACAATGCGCGGGCCAATCCATATATATATATATATATATATATATATAGGTCAGTGGCTAAAATACATTTGGCAACATCGGTGTTTACACTGCAATGAGGAAATTGGTAAACAATTCAATATAGTAGAACTCCTGAGCTATGAAGTATTGGTCGTTTCATAAGTCATAGAAATTTCGTATCTCAGGAAGACATAACTTGGGTCATATTTATGGATAATCATCACATTTTTATTTTGCGCGTTGTTAAGTATAAAGTTGCTTAATAAAACAAATACTATACGGTATATAAATAGAATCCAGGAAATCAGGCAAGACGATTGATATAATTGCTATGTTGCGAGATTATATACAAAATATTCGCATGTAAACTGCTATATACACAACTTTGATTTTATTTCTTTATTCATTAAACCATAATAAAAATTAAGTCGTTGGCGATTGAAAGTGTATTATCTAGTATTTTCACAAGATTTACTTCATATACCAATTAAATCTCTCAAAGCAAAAGATTGCTTATTGTATTGCATAACTCAGATATTCCATTACTCGGGATTTTCATAATTCAGAAATTTTTGTTTTTAAAATTGTATTTAATTATTTGACTTCTAAATTGTTATACAAAGTTTATTAAAAATGGTACTATAATGAATTAAAAGTTCCAAGCAAACTTGAAACTGTCAAGCGTGAAGATAAAATTTTCGCTGTAATCTATTTGTTTTAAAGATTTTCATTTTCTTGGCCTTTACTAAAACTAATGTTTAATATTTTCCTCCCATTGTAAAAGTTTTGTTTGGTAAATCCGAAATCTAAACATAATTAATTTGCTCTGTGACAGTGGTTTTATAACATTTTAATTGTAAACATGTTCTTTTTTATGATTTGTAGCTTTATATTTTAATCTTTAAAAGGACAGAAAATCAAAGAAATGAAAGCTTTATTATTAATAAAAACACTTCATTAATTAGCAAAATATTTTCAAAAAGTGAATAGGTTAATAATGACGTCTTGATCTTGATGCAGCAGATCTTGCAAGCCTGTCAGCAGCTTCGTTGCCATGGTTACCACTGTGAGCTTTCACGTGTTCCTGTAAAAATGGTTTTGTAAGGTTAAAAAATAATGATCTCTTCAAATAATGTTAACCCTTTTCAGCATTTAATATGGTTGACACATGTTCTCTAATGATATGCAGCTGACGTATGGCACTTCCTCCAGGCCAGGAAAGATTAACACATTAAATTTTAAGGAAAAGCATGAATGAATAAAAAAACAAAAAGGTCCTAGTCCCAAAGTTACTTTTTGTGTTCTACAGCAACTTTAATTACAAAGCAATTTCAAGAATCACCAGAGGACCTCAGCCATCAACGTCTCGCGGGTACGAAAACCATTTTTTCACATATAAAAGATTACTTTATGCCAACAAAAAAACGAATATAAAGAAAACTATGACGATCACTACACAAGTTTTCCGTAAAAACTCTTCTTACTCAATAATTATAAGTTTTTTTTAAATACCACTTGGGGAATTTTCAATGTACAGTTCATAGCTGTTCATTTGAGATACTAAAAATGATAACTGTATGTCAAACTAAACACTTGAATATTTTGGATATAGCTACTACGCCGACGACGAAATAGTAACACCTTAGTAGATTGATTGATTATATAAATAAAAGAGCCAATGCACAACACCTTGGTAGAGCTTCATTTCTGGCCGAGACCACCTAGATCTCAAGGCTTGTCTTTTTTTCCCTTTTTTTTTTCATTATAGAATATTATACAGCACATTAGCTACAATGACAAAGAGCGCTGAAGCCAACAGCATCTGGTGTTCCCAGACGGTCACCCATCCAAGTACTAACCAGACCTAACGTTGCTTAACTTCGCTGATCATACGGGAAGCGGTGTTTCAACGTGGCCAAGGCCGTTGACAAGGCCTGTCTTTGGTAGTATAGATCTGTAGGCTAGTTTCAATTGTTTATTGATAAAGGAAGTTTAGTTTTAGTATGTTCCTGTTATTATATTATATTAATGATATTATAATTAGTTTTTAAATATATTATAGTTATATATAGTGTAAATACTTTTCATAAAAATTCATAATGTACAATTTTTTTGTATTGTCAGTGACATCGGTAAGGAACAAATAGTATATATTTGTTGGAATATTTGTTACATTTCAGAGTTTTTGTAAATAATGTAAGCTATTAAACATTCCTGAAATTAATGGTGTTGATTTTGAATTATTGTAATTTCTAATTCAAATATTTAGGCTTCATAAGGATGTCATCTGTATGATTAGTCTATACGAGCATTATATTACAAACTGTACAAGTTGTGTGATATTCAAGAAATACTCGAAGTTTAATAGTATTAATAGTCCTTATTCATTTGAAGTTTAATAGTATTAATAGTCCTTATTCACTTGAAGTTTAAAAGTATTAATAGTCCTTATTCACTTGAAGTTTAAGAGTATTAATAGTCCTTATTCACTCATGCGTACCACACTTAGTGAAATAAAAGCAATGTTTATGTATAACTATTAATGCTCAAATGAATGATACAGGAACTCCAACTGTACTCACTGTTCAAAAGAAGTATTAAGAACCTTTAAGAAAGGACTAGATAAAGATTGGAGCATGTATGGATATGGGTACTTAACTAGGGACACCTAACTATTAGCGCATAAATATTGTAATTGTAATAACATAGCCTATGCTAGATGTTACTGCTGTGATGAAATTTTTTAGATTTTAGATAGTTTCGTCTAAATTATATAGTATATAAGTTGGGCATTCAGTTGTGATTAAAATGGCACGAGCTATTTGAGAAAGTAAAAAGTCCGTAAAGTTGGTAATTTTTTTTTGGAATTAGGATACTATATAACATCATTAGCTGAAGTTATACAGAAAAGTTTAATATTATTAATTACAATTTCCATCAGTCCTTAGTCTGCATAGTCTATACTTCTGTTAATTTAAAAAAAATCATTAAAGTTCAAGCACAGTATAAACAATAAACAGTACTTCAAAGAAATGAAATACATTTTACACGAGTTTGTTAATTCAAAGTTTAGACTAAAAAAAAAGAGTAATATAAACTGAAATATTTAGTTATATAGTCTTGAGATGTTAAAACATGTAATGTAATGCTGAACAAAATTTAAAAATAAAAAACAAACTTTTACATATGGAAATCCATTTCATATGCCATTTTGTTTCTAAACTTGATACATTATTTGAAAAAGACTATTGTTGGTTAGAACTTAGTAATTGTTGTTTCATTTTGTTCTTATTTATTACATTTCGCTGTTATTATATTGTAAGAAAACATATTTCTCAACAATTGACATACTAATTGTTTTTACATAGCCTACCTACATAAGTCATTTAAAAAAACATTGCAGATAACAAACGATCCTAAGAAAGCTATGTTGAATAATTGTAATATGTTACCGCAAGCAATGACATTACAATTCTGTGAACCAGCTTTGTTATATGAAGGTCTTGCTCTGGCACGCTCGATAATAAATCATGTGAACATTGGAAGAAGAACAAAATATGGATGCGATGTTTACCCATTTGACATCCACTCCCTTGCATTCTCGGTTCAAGGCCTGCAGCTCACTTTTGTTGACGACTTCAGATCCATCTGCCTTTCTCCAGCCGTTATCCCTCCAGTTGGGCATCCATTGCTCGGCACAATTCTTCATGAATTGGGAGTCCGTGTTTATTTTCACTCTATCATATCCTAAAAAGTATATATTTTAAATTAGAAGCCTTGTTTAAGACATTGCGCTAAAAGTATATTGCGCATAAAACAATTCGCTAAATTGATATTTCTGAGTAATAATTTTTTTGTAATGTAAATTAGGAATATTAAATATTGTACTTATTGAAACATAAATCTGCCGAATTGATTTCTTCAAAATATAAATTGTGGCGAATTGTTTTCTTAGTAATATCAATTTGGTAAAATTTGTTTATAGAAATATACATATGACGAAATATCTATCATTTTGTCGAAAATGACTGATGAAAAAAAGTCTGCTAGTTATAATTGATTTTTTTATTTACCTTGAGCATTTCATTTTTTGTTTTTTTATTTATTTAATTTTTCTTGGTCATTTTATCAATTAACTTTATTATTTATTCAATATTTTAACAGAAACACTGTTATGGCATTAATTACAACAGTGTTCAAAACCTATAAGCATGATTTCACCGCGCTTTCTTGTGGTTACAATAAAAAAATAACAACAGTGTTATGTTGACACGGGATCATATCCAACTTTTTGATTCAATCGAAAGGTACAAGGGTGAATCGTGCTTTCTTTTGAAATGAGCAACGTAATAATCAAATTAAAATTGCTAGTTCTAAACACATTACTGACGTAATAAATATAATAACATTGTTATTGTTATTACTATTATTTTTATCATCAACACTGTTATTATTGTTTTAACCCTATTATATTAATAGCTTTATTATTTTAGTTATACAACAATTGATAATTAAACAAAGCCATTTTAAAAATGTAGGAAGGTAATTTAAATATTTAATAGGTCGTATATTTGCAAGTCTGTCAATATAATACGCGCATGGTTCTTTCTTTAACTGTTTTAACGAAATATAGCGTATATTGAAAAAGAACTAAAAATTTGGTAACACAAGTTGAAATAGCTTAAAGTTACACGCTATAATTAGAAATATTTTTGAATGAAATGTATATAAAATGCATTTCCACATAATAATAGTTAGGAAACACAAATCAGCCGATAAATAAAGAATATAAATATTTTTGTTCCACAAAAAGACTCCTTAAAAGTAGTAGGGGGCGAGGGTATATGGCAGGGGGGAGTTAAACCCTATGTAGCCATTTAATTCTATGATACAAAAGTATTTGTGCGATTTTTGCCTAACCAATGTTTTAATAGGTTTGCTGATTGTTTTAACAATTATATAACTATATAATGAACTTTCATAACCGATGTACATGATAATATCATAGCTTTATTGTTTAACAATTATAATCAGAATATTAGATTGCTTAGAAAAACAAAGAAATCTTACCAGCTTCCTTGGCGACCTGGATTGCCTTTGTTGCTGCCTGGATCTCAGCCGTGTTGTTCGTTTGTCGACCATAAACAGGCTCGGAAATATTCCTGCAAAACGCGTGCATTTCGAAAAATTAAAAATACATTTATTTTTAAATATAATTCAAACTGGCCACAGGTGAATGGAAATCTCGCATTAAATATATCTCATTTCAAAATATTGTCTTGTTATTGATTTATAGGCTTACATTTGCTTTTAAGGGACACCTTGAAAGACTGCTTAAAACGACATGCTTGATAAAAATAATAAAAACCTTGAGATTCTTAGTTAAAAACAATATGAATAACTTTTTATAATAAAATATTTGTAACTTTTAAAAAAATCGTTAAAAATGTACAAGTATTGGAATTCTTTTAGGTATTGTCCATTAAGCTTTGATGCAAATTTTCTAACTGTTAAAAATTGCTAAAATTAATATTTTTTATGTAATATCAATCAAAAGTCAACCGACATAAATTGGTTTAGATCAGAAAGCACAATTTAAAAAATAGTTTCCTAGGTAGGCCGGATTATCATTTATGTGATCATATATTCTACATTCAATAGTGCAACATGCTTTTTCAAAACTAAAATTTCTAAATAGTTTGGTAATTTTAGAAAGCAACTAGTTTTCTTTTTCACAGTTACAGCTACATTTATGTGTGCATTTTTAATGTTTAGAACAAATATGATTTTTTAGTTCAGTTTTGTTTTCATTGCAGAATGGAGATATGGACATTAGACATGCTTGAAACAACTTTCAGGTTTTAGAAGGTGAAAACTTTTTTTAGACACCTAACTCTTAAAAAACTTTTAGGTTTACAAAGTTGAAATGATATTTTGTATTGGATTATTCGGTTCATAGCAATAAAATAATAACTTACATAGGATTATTCGGTCCGAAATAAACTCCTTTTCCTGCCGATGCAGATTCCCTTCCATTGTTAATGCAAGACCCATCAACATAAGCATTAAGATATCCGTTCCTGTCGTAAGACATTTTCCTTCTGAAACATTCAACATAATTTAATAGTAGTTCGTAAAAATAATATCGAATGCACATAAATTGGAAGGTTGTAAAACAAGTTGTTGGCCCAACAAGTGAATGACAGGAAAATTGGTGCAATAAGATGGACCAGATTTTTTTCATACTTTTGGAACGTCCTCACACTCACAGAATTGAAAAATTACATCAAAAGTTAAAATTAAACCTCTACCGCTGTATGTCACTCTCCGGGAACAAAACGTTCAATTCAAATTATAGTTAAAACGATGGTAATATGAAAAAATAATTCAGGCGGTAGAGAGTTAATGAAAGAATATAACTCGAAATAAAAAACATTTATTTTTTTGAAGTTTCTGAAGATAATTTAAAAATTTTCTAAGACAGGGCCTTGAAAAATACTAATGAACATGGGCTACTTAAAATTATTAATTTATTAAACTGTGGATTAACTAAATTTTGACATTTTTCAAAATAATTTGATAGAAAAGCGTGTAAATGAGAATAAAGAATATAAAATTCTGCATTGGTGTTAGTAAGGATTTTTTTGTGAAATCAGTATTTCATTATTAAAACATACATTTTATAATAAAATTTAAAGTCATGGTTAATCGAGATTCACATTTGAAGGTTTATTTAAAACAAATGAAAGAACTGGAGAATTTTCATCAAATTCATGGTTATAACCAAGAATTGTTTGAAGGTTTAGAGAGACCTTTATTCAAAACAAATGGAAAGAGAAGTGTCAGTGTATTAATATATATAATTTTATTCAACAATTACAGAAATTCAGAACTTTAAATATAAAAACACAGTTTTAATGCGTAACAATGGTTGAGGTCGATGCCAGCTGCGTATTAAGCTGCTTTACACAACAACTACGCAATAAGCTACTTTGCGCAACCATCGCTCATCTTCCACCCTACAGGTTTCAAAGATTAGGAATTCATTAATAGGCGTTTGATTTGCATGCAAAGTATTTATTTTTTTGTGAAAAAATGAGAGCAATACAGTATTGTGGTAGTTATAGCCAATTAATTGAGAACAGAATATTTTTTTGTTGAAATAATAGGGCATCCATCAACTACAAATAGCAAATGGTTTCAGTAAAATTAAAAACCTAGATGACAGATTAACTGTACTTATAAAATATAGTAGAATGGCTGCAGAGATCGTTAACTAGCTATAACTCACAATCGTGTGTGAATTAGACCTATAGAAAGTGTACATAAACAATATTTGCAGTTTGAGGAGGGTTGGGTTTCGAGAGGTGTGGGGATTTATTTGTTCGGAGCTGTGGCAGAAAATAGATCTATAGATCTTTAGCGGAGAGGTAAGACCACGCTCTACGAGTTACTGTTGATTATTGTTAAGAGTTCTTAGGGATTTTTGTTTTTGGTTTACAGCAATAACTATTTAACATAAATGAAAAATATATTAGGAAAGATATATCATGAAATTGTAATATCCTGGTTTAAAAGGACTTGTTGAAATCAGAGCAATGATTTGTATATGTCTGCGCTATATTTGGTTATGTAGTACCTTTTCTTTAAGCAAGGTTATTATTCAGACCATTATATGTAACTTTTATTTAAAAATGATTTTCAAAATTCATTAGAGTTAAAAAAACATCTTTTTCCAAAGAAAATATAGCCTAATCTAGAATTTTTTTAGCAGAGATGTAAGGCATGCTCTACAAATTACTTTTGATTGTTGATAGAGATTTGTGGACTTTGAAAACCATGATCATTTGAAGTAAATAAAAAAGTGTTCATTAAGAATGTCCTACCTTAAATATTTTTCTAAAACTTGAATTTATTGAAATAACTATGTTTTTGAGCTTGTCAATTTTTAAATGTAGACTAAAAATTTGCAAATTTTTATTTTAGAGCAGTGTTTCTCAACATGTGGTTCCCAGGACCACCTCATATCAGTGCGTCAATCGAGGACAATTTTTTTTGTTCTCCGAAAATTAAATTTTATCAGATGTTCTCCAAATTTTAAGTTTTTAATTTATTTTTCTCTTTTTTAATGAAGAACAAAGGTATAGACTTACTTTTCAACTGGATATTAATATTAGTGTGAATACATCAGAAACAAGTGCAGCAGGGCTAATTTTAATGAAAAATACACAAATTTATGAAATTTTTATAAACATTAGCACAAGATTTTGAGCAAAAAATGTTCTCCAAGAGTTATGAAAAATGTTCTCCAAAAATTTCTTAAGACCCTTTTGACACACACACACACACACACTTAAAAAGGTGTATTTCCACAATATAAAAAATATTTTTTATTTAATTAAAAATACTTTTGAGTTTTCGAATGGCGTGTAACTTAATGTGATATCCAACTTTTCTTGGTTTTGAATAATGTGTTATTTTACATTATTATAATTAATGCTGTAACCTTGTTTTTATCGACATATTGCATAAATAATAGTTACTTGATTAAATGACAAATAAAAATTAAATAAATAGACAATTCTTTTTAGAGCAAACGGTAAAGTTGAGATAAGACTATCGAAAGTTTTCTATAGGATAAACTTACAAAATTATCCGAAATAAACAGAAAAGTGGGGAATCTTTATTTAATTGATCCTTTTCCAGGGAATCACATGAAAAAAAGCTGAAAATATACCAAAATGTTCCCAAAATTTAATGCTTTGTTGACGAATTTTAGTTGATTTTATTTGTCAAAAATGTTTTATTTTTTAGTTTGCACCTACAAACACAAGGTATAGCATTGTATTTTGGTGCATTTCAGTGTGTTTTTCATCTAATTTTACATTTCATTAAAGATAGTCTTCCCTAAATTTTACCAAGGAGGCAAGCAAATTAATAATATTCTTTTCAGAAACCAGAGCAGATTAGTAACATCCTAAAATATTTTTCTACCTGATCGGTACACTGTCACCCACTATGCTGAAGGACACAATTTATGAAAATTCCTTGAACTCTCAAATTTTAAAAAAAAGTTGGCATAATTACACTTCAGATCTCGTAATCGAATCTCGCAACCCTTAAGAAAAAGTACTGAAATTTTAGGGAAATTTGTTACATTTTTAGTTTACGCATGGCAATTCACAGTTC